>VXAK01001492.1:85865-143144 GCA_013399435.1 Arenaria interpres | reverse complement strand
GGTCGGAAGGTCCCGGCGGCGGCCGCTCCCGCTGAGGTGATCGGGCCGCCCCGCCTCGTCCTGCCTCCGCCTCTCCTCTGAGGGAGCGGAGCGGCACCGGCTCCTGTCTCCTCCCGCGGGGCGGTGCTGAGAGGAACCCGCCCGGTTCCTCACCGGGGCCCGCGGGGTGTTGAGGGGAACCCGCCCGGCCCCTCACCGGGGCCCGCGNATTTTTTGGGGGGGGAAACAGAGTAGGGTGTCGTTCTTCTGTCCTGTCGGTAGCAAAGAAGCGGTGTGGCCCCTCGGGGAGGAATCTCTCTGCCAAAGCCTCCCCCATTCTGCCTGAGTTGAAGCTCTTCTGGGTTAAGAGCTTGGTGCCTGGAAATAAGTCAGAAGGTGGGTGGGAGGGTCAGTCTTTTGAAATACATTCAACTCTCTGACGCTACATATATCTGTTCTCCGTGGTGGGGTTTTTTTTTTTAACTTATATTGCACCTACAATGTACATCTATATAGATTGTCTCATCTTTGCAACATGCTGGCATCTAATTGCGTGCACCTGGAGAAGACAGAGCTCAATTTCTAAATAAGAAGCTGCCCCCGCTGCCATATCAATTACTACTCCTTAATGTTATTGTTCTCTATTCTACAAGGGGAAAAAAAAATATATATAAAAATCCCTGACAAATGCCTTTCCCCGGGCAAAGGAGTTGGGCTGAAGACCTCCCGGAGAGGCGACGTTCAGCCTGCAAACTTGTTTTCTCTTCCAGGGAGTGTTGCAACTGAGATCGCTGAAATCGATTCCTGAACGCCTGAACAGTTTGTCGAGGAAAACAGCGAGAGAGACCGAGTACAGAGTGAGCAGAGTCAGTGTGGTATGAAGACAGATAAAAGTAACTGTCTGTACAAGGATGGAGGAGAAAATGGAAAATAGATCCGTTCTTGGTTTCCCTGCCTTAGAACCTGAATAAAATGGAGTATCAGCCTGTGCCGGAGTCTCCATTTTGAAGACAATTTGAGGTGCGTTGATCCCCAGGCAGTGCATCTCTTTCCCTTCTCATTGACGCTGACCTCCCTTCTGCCTCTTCACACCTTTTCCTGGTGGTGGAGGAGCCTCTTCCCGCAGAACGTTCAGAGTCCTCCTTCAGCAGCCTCTTCTCTCTCCATCTCCCTGCAAATCTCTGAAAAGCTATTTTATTTCTTGCTAACAAGCTGGCGCCGAGCCAGTTCCTCAAAATAATTTTTCGCTGCTCTTAATGTTCTTTCACATAATAGCGTGTAATCTTCGCGCTGCTTGTAGCAATTCAGTGTGTCTGCGTGAGCGGCACACCTCTCCATTACTGCCTTTTCACGGGGCGTACGCGGCCACCTCGCCCTCTGCTGAGGCACCCACTTGTGTCGTGTGTTTTACTGCGTTAGCGATGCTTTCTAGCTTATGGCATCGCCGCGGTTCCGCCTTGGTGGCTGCAGAGAGCTAATAATGAGCACGCAGCCAAATGTTAATTGCTGCGCCTTGCTTTCAGTGTTGATTTCTTTCCCTTACTAGAATCCACTGCAGGCATAAGAAAATCTCAGCAGTCTGTGATTTTTGCATTGCAAACTTTCAACCGTACCCTAGGATTATAGTTCATATCTGCAAATGAGTGAGAAGGAGGGAAAATAATTCAGAAGAATAGGCTCTTTTAAAAAAAAACAAACAACAAACAACATTTTCTTTTGCTACAAATGTTAAGGGGGAAGTCGCCGAGTTCCCATCACCTCTCCCAGGGCTCACGTTGGGTCGGGGTCCCAAAGGAGGGGTGTTACTGAGCCCGTTCCCCACTGCAGGTCCTGGAGTTCCTTGTGGCCGTGGAGCAGAAGGGCATGTCCCCAGGAGGTCCTACAAGAGGAGAGAGAGAGGATGTCTCCAAGCGCGCCTCGTGCCATGCCGGGGGTGAACTGGTTGCTCTCGTTTCACTGCCCTGACGCAAGGAGCTCTTTCCCCAGGTAATTTTCCAGTGATGCATCCACGCGCCTGCCCCACGTGCGCTCCTTTGTGGGCAGCCTGTGCCGTGTGGTTGTGCTCCTTTTCACAGTCCGTGGGTGTGTTAGTCCCACACTTTCTGTAATTAAGGAGGAAACAACACTTGTGGCTAATCCTGAGTACCATTTCCAGACCGCAGCACGGGGCGCCTCCTGTTTGCCAGCCTTTCCCTCTCTCTGTCGATGCCTTTTGGTTGCCCACCTTTCAGGCTGAGTGCCAGGCACCAGGGCACCACTTTCCAGTGAGCTCCTCTTGTTCCCCTGAGCACCGCTCATACTCTGATCAGGTTATGCAGCAGAAATTAAGCTGTCTGAATTAATTTTATTAATATAGACAATAAAAGCCTGGAGCATTATGGGTGTTACGCTCATCAGTCATCTGAAATTCCCAGCCTTAAAAAGCATGAGAAGTTTTGCCTCTTTTTCTGTGTCACCAAAAACCTACAAAGCAAGTATATTTTTTTTTTTGTGGGGCTATTTACGGAAGGCTGTGGGCTGCTTCGTAGGAGATTTCAAGCCAACTGTCTTGATATTTATAATTTATTGGCTGGGACAAAAACAATGTACAGAAACCCATGATTAAATTAATTTACTACTACTTTTTTTAAACACAAATATTGCAGTTTGCTAGTTCTACGTCATAAGCTGTAGAGAGCTGGCCTCTATTTTGGACTGAGCAGAGTTATCTTCCCCATGGAGACGTTTCACAAACTCTCAAACTATCAATTTTACAGGGCAGTAATCGGCACAGAGAGACCCTGGGGCCTTTCGCCACCCCCTCGGGAAGGGAAAGGTTACGTGACTGTAATTATTCACACCACACACAAGCAGGAAATGAAGAGGGAGATCAAGCAAAGCATCAAGTCAGAGCGAAGGAGCTTCTACTGACACTTCAAAACTGAAGGAGGCGGCATCCCAGGTCCTGCTCCTTCCCGCAGGGTTCTCAGAGCCGCGGGGAAGGTGAGGTGCCAGGTTGGAAGCAGGGGAGGGAGCAAAAGGGAATATGGGGGATATTCCCAGTCAGACAGAGCGCTGGTGCTTTGCGGAAAGGTGAAGCATAGATGCTGTTGGCTGTGGTTGGGATTTGTAGCTCAGGGAAAACTTATTTTCCTCTGAAATGAAATCAGGGTTCCCAGAATAAATAGGATGACAAAGCCCATGATTTCCCACTTTCCTTGTTGATATTTTCATGTGAAACAAAGAGCAGGCATTGTGAAGGAAAATAGCTCTTCCTTTGTTCCATGGAGAAATGCAGTAACCTTCCGTAGATCAACAACTGAGCAAAAGTCTGTCAAGGGGCAGGCAGAGGGGGGGAGATTATTTGCAGATAAAAGGCATTTTCTCATAAATGAGCAAGGTTCAGCTGTAACTCAAGGACCTCAGTAACCATTTCAACCAATGTTTCTCAACAGCAACCATCCACATGCAGTTTTCCAGATATCTCAGAATGTGCATTTATTAAATACTGCTTGTTCCACGCAGAGGGCCCCATACCGAACATCCTCTGGTTTTCAGATAGTGCCTGGGAACTCAGTGGGATTTCTGGTGGGATAACACAAAACTGGCCTGAGGTTCAGCGGGGTAACCCTGCCCTTTAATGTGAGGAAATTCGGGGTCTGTTTCCAGCCGTCCCACTGACGTTGGGGGCCAGGGACCCACAGCTCCTATTGACTCCCAGCTTAGAAGGCCAGCACTTGTGTAGAAAGGCCCTGTAAGTCCCGTATATTGTCAGTATAACCACTGAAAGTTTATAAGGTGCTTGGTGGCAGCGCTGCTAAGAGAGTGGCTATGAAACCATTTGATTTCTCATAACCCCCAGGAGCACCACTGCGAGAAATGAATAGTTTCCAATAAGCTGCTTCCTCCAGCCTGTGTGGGAAAACGTGAAGGAGTTCCGTTGATCTGCACCCCCTGGATTTGAAGGTGGATTTTCCTCGGCCATGAGAGATGCAGCCGGCTTCTAAGGCCTGGCTCTCGCTGCAGCCTTCGTGTGGCAGGTAGGGTGATACTTCTGTGTGATATAAAAGGGCCTGTGATAACATTTATTTCTCTCCGCTTTCGCTGCTGGTACCTGGGGTGAGGATGTGAAGAGGCAAAGCAGCTCCTGCTGACCTCCTCACCATCAGAACGGTGCTGCTGTAGTGCCACCATCCACGCAGCGAGGGGCATCGTCCTTGCTCTCCCCGGGACGCAGAGATTCCAGAGACACCTTTGTGCCTCCCCAGTGCTTTGTATTCTCTGCCCCAGCTCTTTACCTGTAGAAAATTCACAGCTCATCCTAAATTCACTGTGGATTCAGCAAGTACAAATATTCTACAGAGATTAAAATCCTTGCAGGAGCATCCAGCACTGTAATATATGTTTGGTTCCAAAGCCATTAGGAATAATTTGCATAACAATTGACGCCGTAGCAGTTAAAGGAGCCACCAAATCCAATTCCCTTCCCTGGAAGCAGTTTTTATGCACCTGAATCTTTGGGAATTAGCAGGGTTTCTCTTGAATTGGCATTAGAAATCGTGTGCTTTTTGAAATAACAAGGTGTTTAAAAATAACCACGAGCTTTTCCACAGTGCTCTTCTGTCCCCGAGAGCCACCCCACGCTGGTGGCATCTCTGAAGGAAAAAGGGAGAGAGGGCTCCAGCTGCGGAAGGTCACAGCAGCACAGCTCGGAGACCCAGGTGACAGCAGCGCTGTCCCTTCCTCTGTTGCGACGTCTCAGAATTCCCTTCATGCCCCGAATCTGACCTGCAGCTCACGGAGACCTGGAGCTCTCTGGGAATCAGCTTTTGCGAGCCTCCTGTTGTTAATTCTGCGCTTCATTGGCAGGGAAAAGAGCTCTTAATGAATCGAAGTCAATCACTTCTCCCAAAGTACCTGATATAATGGCATTTAAGTGTGTGTTAAGCAGCAGTTTTACGTTGTCTTAAATCAGGACTCCAAAGCGTGCCTCTAGTGCAAAAAAAAAAAAAGAAAAAGAAAAAAAAGGCAAGTAACTTTTTAACCTTTTTATCTGTTTCTTTTTGCTTCTTTGTGATATCTAAAGAGGGCCTGGAAAGTTAACTCTGTTTCCATATAGAGTATTCTACTTGCATCTGTACGCCAGAAATACAGGATTGGAGCTTCCTGGGTTTTGCTGAAGGTTCCAGGAAGAAATGAAGAACCTTTGGGGATCGGCCAAAGAAACAAGAGGGTAAAGTGAGCATCTGGTCTGCACCAACACCTCCCTCGAAGGGGTAAAGGAAGGAAAGGTTCGGCAGGGTTATATCAGCACTGGCTGGAGGGAGACTCGGCTCTAGATGCCAAGGAGCAGCTTTGGTAGCCCTGGCAGCTCTGGCACAAGGCAGCATTAGCAAAGAGCTGGGAGGTTGGTTTTTTGTCATTTTCGGTGACCCAAGAAAATAAATTAACAGATGGTGTTCAGCAATGGCCTTTTTAGAGAAATACAACATTTTTGCAACCTGTCTTTAGCCAGCACTGATACATGGACGAGCAGAATTAATTTGGTTGTAGGCAGTCTGCTCAGGAAGGACAGAAAAACAGCTCTTCTGACCTGCGCCGGATTTATCATATTGCAAAAAGCAGATCACTTGGGTAACACTCAGAAAATGCCTTGAAACTGCTTCGCGAGAGAATACAACCTCCTTCCTGATCTCCGACCCCTCTAACCACTTGCATTTGATAACCTTTGCCCCTTCCCTTCCATTACCAACATCTAATTTTCACATCCTGTTTTATTACTCCAGCATCAGCACAGTCCCCTTCTGGGATGAAGGGTGTTTACCAGAGCTCCTGCGGCACAACCCAGGTGGATCCCGAGGTGTCTGGGGAAGAATTGAAGGTGTGGTGGTGGAACATACAATCACGCTCCCCTCGCAGCCTGGTGTCATCGGGTTACATTGCTGCGGGAGCCAGAGGCCTTTGTTAAGCTCCCGAAGAGCAGGTGAGGGAGAAGGCAGCCCTTAACGTGAGGTGCAGCCCTCGGAGCATTGTAACGAAGCGTAACTCCTGTTTTAATTTGGTTGCTGAGGTTTGATTGTCTTTGAATGCTTCAGTCCTGCTTTAGGGCTCTCCAGGGACTGCGCTTTTGTGGGCGATGAATGAAAGGAACTGGGATATTGGCTATCTTTCCTTTTCCTTATCTTGCCAAAAAGTTGAGATTTGGCAAACCTTTTGAAAAATAACTGGAAGCAGGGCCTGAGCAGAGTTGCTCACTGTTTCCTAGTACTGGGGGGGGGCTTGGAGCTATAGCTGTGTGGTCATTAGCTAACGACTGGCTTTGTGGCCCAACTTTGTGCAGGACGATGGAGGTGACCTAGGAGCACCTGAGATGACAAGGAAGAGTCTCCAGAACAGAGTCACTCCAGGTAACTTCTCCCTTGTCTGTTCCCTGGGAGGTGGTTACGTTGTGTGATGGGATTAGCATCCCACATCCGCCATGATTTAGGGGAGTTCAGGCTGGGAACTGATTCTTGAAGGACAACCCTCACCAGCAACGACAACACAGAGGGGACGGCAGGTTCTGGCCCTACCTGAGGAGGGGAACATCAGGCCTCAGCCTGTTCTCAGAGTTGCCGTGATTTCTTCAGGAGAATTCCTGCTGTCTCCTCGGGAATCACAGATTAACTGCTTCCCTTTTGCGCGGACGGTAGCGTTTCTCTGACTCCCATGTGCAGCGAGTTCTCCTTCTTGGGGGGGTTCAAAATGATCCCCAGCAGCCCTTTCCCCACGCAGAGCCAGTGTTGGGGGGGGACGTATTTGATCTCCTTGCCCAAACTCAGCTCTCCAGCTGGAAGCGTGCGTTGCTCCAGGAGAGGGGATGAGGATAAAAGAGGAGGGCTCGGCGGCTGCTGGAAGGACTGGGGGGACAGGCGGAGGCAGAACCAGGGCAGCAGAGGGATTTGGGGTGCAGGGCTGGCCCAGCGAGCGGGAGAACGCGTGGCGCTGGTGAGCTGTTCCTTGGCCCGTGCACTGCAGCAGAGGGCACCAGAAAGCAAGAAAACCTTTGCTCTGTGCTCGCAGCCTGTAAAATGCCAGTGTCTTTGTGGGTTAGGAAGGCTGAGGGCGGCGGGATTGGCTTTGTGCTGTACGTGGGAAGGAACGATGAGGAAAGGCTCCACCGTCCTCTGCTGCGTACTGTAACTTGCCACCGACACGGGCAGCGTAATGGCCACGAGCCCTTGGCTCCCGGCTCAAACCCACGCTCGGGCTGCAGCTTTGGTGCAACTCCCGTGTGCGATGGGACAAGTCGGCGCGGAGCCCGGGTATCTGATGGCCTTCCAGAGCACTCAACACTTGAGAGCTCCTCGAGAGGGGGAAATGGGTCTCTGTCTACCTGTGTGCACCCCCCGAACCCTGCCGAGGATGCTCCTGGCACCTCTGTGGTCACACTCAAAGCTTAATACAGTTCCCTCCCTGAAAGGAGGGGGTAGCCAGGGGGGGTCGGTCTCTTCTCCCAGGGAACAGGCAATGGGACAAGAGGAAACGGCCTCAAGTTGCACCAGGGGAGGTTTAGGATGGATGTTGGGAAAAAAGGTCTTCATGGAAGNGGGGAGTTTCCAGGAAGTGGCCATATTGGATCCATTCAGCCGCATCCCGCCGCGCCGGGCAGAGCCGCGCCAGCCCCGGCCATGGCCGCCACCGACCTGGAGCGCTTCTCGGTGAGCACCGGCCGCTCTCTCCGCGGGGGGCGGGGGGGAGGATCACTGGGGTTGGGGTTTTTTTTCCCCCTTCGAGGGGGTGGGGACAAAAAAAAATCATCCCCCGGCAGCCGTGGGAGGCTGTCTGTGGGTCAGCGGAGGCGGGGAGGGGCGTTCGGCGTTGGGAAAGGGGCGAAACCCGCGTCCTCGGTGCGGGGAGAGTCCGTGCGGNCCAGGGCGGGGCCCCCCCCCCCCCCCCTCCCTGCGGCTCCCCCCAATCCCGGGGGTGGGGGGGACGCGGGGACCCCCGGGGCCTCCCCCGGCTGCGGCGGCGGGAGGGAGGAGGGCAGGGGCCGGGCTGAAGCCGTCCCGCCCCCGCCCCCGTCCNGTGGGGAAAAAAAAAAATCATCCCCCGGCAGCCGTGGGAGGCTGTCTGTGGGTCAGCGGAGGCGGGGAGGGGCGTTCGGCGTTGGGAAAGGGGCGAAACCCGCGTCCTCGGTGCGGGGAGAGTCCGTGCGGGAAGGTCCCGGCGTGCGTTGGGAGGCTGCGGGGCCCCCGGTGCTCGGTCCGATGATGAAGCCGGTAACGAAAACCTTCCGTGAGCTCTCCTCGGATGCGGGAGGTGCTCGCGAAGGGTGCCCGGTACCCCCATCTCTGCGGGTCTAAAGCTCCCCGCAACGAGGGGCGGAAAGAAACGGGGTCAGACCTTCCTAAATGAGAATTGTTTACATACCAGTGGTAACCAAACACCGAAAGAGTGAGTGACTTAACGGTGTGTATATAATGCCGTGAGAGACAGACTGATTCAAACAGAGCAAACCCTTGAGGGTGACTGGTCTCTGAGCCAATGTATGAAGAATGCTGTACAGCAAATATGGAGCGTGACCTGTGCACCGCCGCCTCTCTGCAGCTCACATGTTGTATAACTGCTATCGGAAGTCAATCTGGCTAAAATCTGTGTCGGCTTCAAACTATTCTTTGTCTAAGGCTTGAGTTTTTTGTTGTCGTTGGAAGGCTGTTCCCGTTAAATAGCTCAGTGATGCGTCTTGCAGCCTCTCAGGGCTAAAAACATCTTTACCACACTAAATAGCACAGCTCTCAAAAGTCAAAAATGTCTGGTGTGATATTGCTAAATAAATGGGAACAGCAGTGGTGGTTGTCTGAATTATAGGCATGCCGTTTGAGCACAAACAAGTCCCTGCTACTGTTTTCTCTGTAAACTACTTATTGCCAAGAATCTCAAACTCTGCTTCATTTCTTTGAATCCTGGCCCAAAAGTTTCCAGCTCAAGAATGAATTTGCAAGACTGTAACTTACTTAAAACTTGCATAAAGGAAAATTGATTGTGGGCTCTTATTTGAGAAAGCAAATGCTTTGAGGCTCTGGGGAGAGCAGATTAAGGTAAAGCTTCAGTGGCAGGGAATGGAAACACCTTAACTGTCTCACGACAATTCTTTCTGTGTTTATATCATATATAAATACTTTTAACCTTCATTTCGCGTGTCTCTGCAGACTTTCCTAGGTGTTACAAGGAGCTAAAATACTGCCTAGCCCAGGAGAAAATGAAACTTAATCTTGCGTTCTTTGGTGTGGGTACTTGAAGATTTGGTGAACTTGTGTAAATACTCTGTCACTTTTATTTAAAAAAAAGATAGGCGCGGAGGGGGGGAAGTTCCCGAAGGTGCTTGGCTCTCGTTTTGGGCACCGAAGTGAAGTGGCTGGGTTCCAACAGGACTTTGGTGCCCAACTCCATCAGGAGAAAATCCGCTTGCTTTGTGCGGGGAGCCAGGGTGAGTGTAGAGGGATCTGCGGGCCCAGTAGATCTCTCTGGTTTGTGCTGGTCTTTGCTTGGAACTAGTTTTTGCCTTTCGCCTGGAACCACAGATCTGGCAGGAGAGGGTGGGAGAGCAGCATCTCCTTTCCATTTGGCGTAGGACAGGACTGTCCCAGCTGCTGTTTCCTTTATCCTTGGTGTATGTCTTGGCTCTGAGGCTGTTCCTCCAGCAGTATCACGGGAACCTCATGATTAAGGTGTTCCGAGTTGTTCTTTCTGCAGGCTGTACAGCTTTCTTGATGCCACTTTTATGTCACTGTGCCTTAGCTTCCTGAGCATGAAGTCTGGGTGGAAATAGCTCGTTACTGCCAAAAAGAGGTGATGATAAATTCATTTATTTTTATCAGCTGTTTGGATCTGCAGTGGGAAGCAATGTTGAAGCAGCCTCCAAAGGAGGTTTTTGAGATACAATAGGTCATGCTATTTGGATTGGTGAAGCTATTTATAAGCGTCCAGCTGACACTGACATCCTGGAATGCAGTGACCCTTAGGTTTGGATAATGTGTTTTCAAAACTCCCCAGATGCACGCTTCCCTTGTGCAGTCCTCCAGAACGCCTCTGTCTCCAGCACAATAAAGTTCCCTTGAAGTGCTGCTGTTGGAAATGACCAACAAAAGCGAATGAAAGGAAGCTCGGCCCATAGAAATCTGCCTCTAAGGCAGCAGAATCACACCAGTGGTGCTCAAGACCGCCTTTGTTTTTGTGAATATAGCGCTTGTGAGAGAGATTGGCTTCAGACCCTGGAGACTGAAGTTTTCTGCCCTGGGACGGTGGCTCACCACTGCCGTGTTCAAGTTCGGTCTGCAGGCATCGCTTCTGGATACCCGAGGCCAGTTGTCTTCGTTGAAGTTTGGTTTGATTATGAAATGCTTTCATAAATCAAAACTCAGAGCTTCTCCATTGCCTGCTCTGGCCAGTGCTGAGCTGGCACAGGCGATGACGGTGTGCTGGAGCTGACACTGGCAGTATTAGCAGAGATGTTGGTATGTTGAGCGGGAAACAGCCCAAATACCACGTGCCAGAGGAAGCCAGAAAGCGCGTGAAATGCAGCAGGGAAATGCAGAAGCTCTGGAGGAAGCTCAAAAAGCTGGAAGGAGAAGCGATGGAGAAGCAACGGGAGATGCGTAGGAGAATAAACGGGATGAGATGTGAGACCAAGACTGTAAGACTGTGTTGCTTCTGAGAAGCTTTTTCAAGCCCCCAAATCTGTTGCTTTCTCTCTTTTTAAATAAAACCTGTCGACCTCCCGAAATGCTGTCGCTTAACGAGCTGCATTAACCCGTTGTCTGACATGGAGATGTGAAGGCAGTCGCTTGGTCTCTAAATTAGGCAGCCACATGCTCTCGGACACGTGCGTGTGAGGAAGGGCAGGAGTCCTCGGCCCTAAGGTTGGGCTGAAATAAGAATTTAACGTTGTGCCCTAAGTTTTGAAAATGTCAGGGCTGTTTGCTTTGTGTGCACACTGCGACCTTGTGCACGGACAAGGGATTTGGGAATGGTGACACCTGGGTGCTGTGCGTGTGCTGTGGCTGCGGTCCTGAGAAGACGCCCCTTCATGTCGGTGATTGGTATCTAGGCTTTTCCTGGTAGCTTCGCTGTAAGTTAATGTCCCTTAGAAGGTCTTGCCAGAAAAAACACCACTTTATACAGCAGAAAAGCTGAACAACATCTTCCTTGCTGGGAAGAGACAATAGTGGTGGCGGTTTTTGTCACAGCGAGGTGCTGAGCTGGGGGGGCCTGGCCAGTTTGGCAGCTTTGTGGGAGCGTTACCTGTTTACACACGGCTGCCTTGTGTCCTGCTCCCGGCTCTGCGGGAGGAGAAGGGACCTTTGAACCGAGCCTGGTCCTGCCACAGCGCCCGGGTTGTGATAAACTTTGTGCATTTCTGCTGCTTTCTGTAAGCTCGTGTTTTCTCTTACTGATTGCACGGCCCTCCGTGTGAGGGGGCCGGTGTTACAGCTCAGTCCAGGAAAGGGGGGCAGGAGGGGTGGGCTGAGGACAGCTCTGTCTGCCGTGGCTGGGGCAGAGCGGTTGCAGGTCCTAAGCATTGGCTTATATTTTCTTTTAATCGAACTCTCAAGGAAAACGTTTCCATGGCTTAATTCCAGTGGAAACTGGGGTTTGTTTGGATTCGGACATTCCTCTTGCCCTGTTTTTTTTTTTTTTTTGCCCAGCCAAGCAGCACCATTTGGAAGTTCCAGGGTTAAATTTCCTTGTCTGTTTTTGTCATTCAATTATTTTACCTTTAGCCTGGAAAAACTCAAGTGATCCCCCATGCAGGGTGGAACAGAAGTGACAGATTTTTCTCCAAGCTGGTAACATGCACCAGGAAGCGGGCCCAGCGGGAGCAGCCCTTTCCCTCCCTGCCCTGGCCAGCTCTTCTGCCTGTAGCGTATGCTTTTTTTGGGAAGGAGGGATGGGGAAAATGGTCTTCCAGTGGAGGAAACAAATTGGTGGTTGCCTCTCCGAGCCCCGCGATCCCTCCCGGGGAGGCTCGCCTGTGCTCAGACAGGAAGCCAGCTCTGACTGTTTCAACCGCAGGACCAATTAGCTCAACCACAGTCCATCGCAGTTAAACACTTATTTTGAGTGTTTGCGCTGGGAACAAATGTTGCCCAGAAAAAGATTTTTTTTATTTTTTTTTTTTGGGTTGTGTTGGTTTTTCCCCCCCCTTCCCATTCCCCGCTGTGATGCTGTTGCTGTCGGTGAATCCGGAGCATCTCTTCCTCTTGCAGCAGAGATGCAACATGTTGTTCTGCGTGGGAGCTCCGGAGCTGCTCTTAACCGCTCGTAATCGCAGCGAGCGCCCAGGCGGTGGGTGGAAGGACGTGAGCTGGCAAACGCTGGAGCCGTGTGTGCCCTCTCCATCGGCAAAACAAATGAAAGCCTGAAGAATAACTCCCTTTCAGGAGGCCGGCGTGGTGTCAGGGCTCGTCGTCAGTGCTGTGGTGGCAGCTGTCAGCCAGTCCCCAGCGTTGCTGGAAGGCCAAAAGCTCCCTAAATATTATCTTCTGTAGCAGAATACCAGGGCTGTCGCCAGCTGCGGGGAGAGGCGCAGCCCTGTCTCCGGGTGCCCCCGCTGTCCCCAGTCCCGTCGTCTCGAGGCACCACCGTGCAAACGGACAGGGCTGTTTGTCCGTCTGCGGGAGCAGCGGGTCGCACTCGTCCCCTTTCCTTCTTCCCTTCCTTCGGCTCAGAGCTTGGGAGGGGAAGAAATGGCGTGATGCTGAATTGGCTTTTCCCGGGTTGTGCAATTAAGAGGAGGAACCTGGGCGGCTGTGGGACTGAGGGAGACGTGCAGGGTGTGGGCACACTCTTTCCACCCCACCTCTGTGGGGCAGGGGCACGTTTATTGTGATTAACTTTGATTATTCTGAACACGTGCTGGGCACATTTCAGGCCGTGGCTGGGAGGAGCTGCCCTGCTTGTTTCATACTGGCTGCAACACTTAGGAATAGCGTTGTCCCGTCCCGTATTTGTGTTCTGGTGAGATGGGGTGTGTGTGTTCATGCACAGCCTGCTTGTTTCTCCCCTCCCCATCAGCCTAGCTGCAGCCAGCTCTAGGTTCATACCTGAAGCTTTGCATTTGTATTTGTGTATTGTAAAAGCATCAGGTGGGAAGGAGAGCCCATCTCTGCTTCCACAGCAGCTCAGGGGAGGAAAAGAAATCCTGAATGTGCTGCTTCTGCTTGGTCCCAGCCACGTGCTTTCCTTCCAGAGCCTCTTCTAAGCGCCCCGCTCACCTCCGAATTTACATGTGGATGCAAAAGGTGGAGCCAGACAGGGAATCTGCCCCCTCCAATAAAGGGGTGACACTGAAGATTTCCAGAGGGCTGGGGGAGAACAGCGTCAGTGGGAACTGCAGGTTTCTCAGATCCATCCCCGGTCGCTGGTCTCGGCTTGTGGGCTGACCAGGGCCCGTGGATGGGGTGGGGGTTTTGGAGGCATCGCTCTGTTTAGATGTTTGGATTCCTTTGTGAAGCCAAAAAGCATCTGTCTCCCACACACATGAAATTCCAGAGATGTCAGACAGCGCGAGAGAGGTTCCCATGGAGCCCTCCTGCCTCGGGGCGCTTGCCCTCTCCGGCTCCACAGCCTCAAAACCAGATTGTCACTGGGAGCTGCGGGGTGAGAGAGCCCAGGCTGGGCTTCCATCGAGGGACTTGGGGCTGCTCCCGTCCTCTCCTTGCCGCTGCCTGAGGTGCTGTGATGAGTCCGTGCCACCACCACATTACGTGTGTGAGGAAACATGCGGGGAATGCATCTGGAGTCCTCCACAGGCGAGGAGCCTTTCGGCTGGCTCTTGCTGTAACGGGAGAGGCAGAACTCATCCCTCGGCTTCTGCTGGGCTGAATTCGTGTCTGTCTGCGAAGGACTGCACGGGCCTGTTGTCCCAGGGCTGTGGGCTGGCCTGAACCATGTTCCCAGAGCTCGTGGGGTTCCCGCTGGAAAATCGAACCTTCCCGCTTCTCAGGTCGGTGGCTGGGAGAGGAGAGCGACCCCATGGCGTTTAAATAACAGATATATTCCTGCAGGTGCCCGGTGTGACAGCGCTGCCATCGCGGGGCAGCTCGGGTCAGAGGGACACTGCTGGGTCTCTGGTCCAGACCCCGCTTACAGCCGGGCTGCTCTGGGCCTCGGGTCCTAATCCCAGTTGATCCTGGCTTTCAGCTCCACTGCAGGAAAAAAGGTTGCCTGAAAAAGGGCGGCCAGAGTCGGGCTCCCAGGAACACTCTCCTTCCGCCGTCTTCTGCAGCAAAGATGTTTCCAGCTTGTGTTGGTGAATTTAGGTTTATTCTGTCGTTTCATACAAAATGAACAGCTCTTTCAGCTCATCTTCTTGCTATACATTTATTTGAGATAGAGGTTTTCTTTTCTTCTTCTATGGCCTTGAGTCTTCAGATTAAAGGTATTCTGTGCTAATACACTCTGAGGCTTTCTGGAGGCATGTGTTAATAGGATGTAGAGCAGTCAGCTTATTAGCATGATGACTCTGGTTCAGCTCTTGGAGAGGAGTGGCTGGGGTATGGAAAACTTTTCTCTTTCTGGTGTCTTCCAGGCAGTGTCACGAGGAGACTGGTCCAGTGGCTGGAAATGCTGTGTGTGGAGGTGCTGCGAGATGGTTGCATAAGGCAAACTGGGAAAAAGCCTACAGTGGTGACCAAAACCCTTAGGTTCCCTTTATATCTCTGTTCCCTTGTCTAAAAATATACTGAATAATAGTATTTATTGTAATCGGGCAATAAATTCTGGAAATGTATGTGGGAATTAGCGATGTTTATTTTAAGTGGTAACTAAAACAAATAATCTTGGTGGCTGGTATCCAGCCTGGCTTGTTCGGCGTGATGGGGATCCAGATCCTTTTTCCCTCTTTGACATTTCTTTTAAACTGCCCCATGCCTCTTCCATGTCACTCCTTAGGGGCAGTTTCACTCAGTTTCTCTCTTGGCACTGTCCCATGGCCATTTGTACCTGCCAGGTGTCCCCTCCTCTTCCTCGTGGTGGGACAGTGGGAAGGGAAGGGGTCCTGCTGGCCGGGTCAGCGGAGCGCAAGCTGGGAACGCGTCTGCTGCCTTGGGTGAACTTGGGAAAGTCTCTTACTAGATAAGGTGATAAGATTAGTCCCTTGTCAGGGTTAACGGAGAAATTCCATTAAATTAAAAGCCTCGGCACCTTCTGAATAAATAATTTTGAAAAGAAATGAGCTGGGGTAGTCTGGTGTGTTCTTGCTTATCTGTATTTTGGGTTCTTTTTAAACAGACTGAAGGAAGGGTTATGTTTGTGTTTTGGACTCTGCTCTTTTGGTTTTGAATAGCTCATGGGGGGATGGAGTTCTCAGGCTGACGAAAAGCTGAACTTTCTCATCCTTTAAGGTCATTTTGGAGGAAATGTCTCTCATTTTTGGTTCCATAGTTTTCTCAGTTTTAACCAACTTTCCTTATTCTCAAAGGCAACATTCATGTTTGCAGAACATTGTGTGCATAATGCCCGGCAAATCCTGTTTTGCTCCTTGGTAAACTCTCAGCTGGGGCTTGTGATAGGGACAAAACGCATGTTTAATCCTTTCTTAATTAAGAAAGACCTCACAATTAATTAATTAGGCTTCAGAAATGTTATAGGGAAATAACTAAATAACAGCTTAAGAACAGGAAGCATGTGGGAATTTTGCTTTTAGTGTAAAGAGTCAGAGAGGAATTTAAGCCAGAAACAGTCAGTTTGTTTGCAGAAAATTAAAGCTGATGTTGCTCTCGCAGGTTGTGAGTATCATCTTGGATGTGTGTGGTATGAGAAAAGATGGGAAGCTCTCCTCTCCCTTCAAACTTAGCTCTGAAAGGCAGCAAAAACTGATGTTTTGAGCCTGTGCCAGTGCATTTGATTCTGTAGATGTGTGTAGGATTTGTATTTTACGTTTTGTAGGGTTTGTTTTGCGTTGTTTTTTGTTTTTTTTTTAAGGAGGAAAGGCTGCTGAGGCTGAAGGCAGTGCCCGCAGGTGTTGGAGAGAGGGGGCTGGTGCAGAAGGGGAGGATGTCAGGTCTGTGGATCCCTGCTCCTGGCTGGGCGGCCAGCCCGTTGCTGGGATGGCGGGACAAGGTGCGCCGTGGGAATCCAAACACCCGCTTGGCACTGGGAGCTTGGATACAGGAAAGCAGTTACGGAGTTTGCCTGAGGAGTTCCTCCCTTAAAAGGAGTTCTCCTTTCTCACTTGGATGCCCGTCCACCTTTTTATGGGTAGGTGACTACAGTGCATGTTCCAGGCTGGGTTTTTACAGCGCAGTGTTTCCTTCCCCAAGACTTAGTCTGGGGCATGTGGGATATTGTGAAACATTGATAGTGGACCAGTGATTTTTTTGTTTTAATTTCTGTTTTACCAAATCTTCTCTGGAGATTTTCAAGACCCACCTGGATTCAGTCCTGAGTATGGAGCTCTGGGCAATCCTGCTTCAGCAGGGGAGTTGGACTAGATGGTCTCTAGAGGTCCCTTCCAACTCTGACAATTCCGTGAAATGCTGAGCGTTGCTCTTCGTAATGCCCTCACTGATCTCAGGGCTAATGAATAGCTCTTAGAAATGGGTCCAAAAGCTTTCAAGGAAGGCATCACTTCAGGCAACATAACCTTTAGTTAGCCCTACAGGAGACAACCTCGGCTTTTGCGTGGCCCTGTCTCTGTAACGTAGGGTGGCTTTCATTTTGATTTGGCGTGTCTTGGTGATGACTCCATATCTGATTTCTTTGGGGATGTTTTTGCCTGCCTGGAGCGCAGCTGGGAGCCGGGAGGGATACGAATAAAGGCTTGAGTGTCTGGGAAAATTCTTGGCATTCTTAGGAGAGCGGTTTAAAGGGGGGCTGGGAATTGTGTTTTTTCTAGTGTGAGGTTTTTATTGGGGGAGACTGTGGCGTGGGCTGGGAGCTGGTTGTGAGCATGAGGCAACTGGAGAGGACTGGTTGGAATGGTGGTGTGTCTGTGGAGGGATGGCTCAGAGGTGGCTCTGTGTTGGAGAAGAGAAGGAAGTGAAGGTCTCCAGAGCTTTGTCTTGCCATTGCTGGAGGGAGGAGCAGGGTGGACCCGAGTGAGAGACAGCAGAGAAGCTGAAGCACAGCAGGTTGCTATTTTAAGACAAGTGGTAATTCAGCACAAACCCCACATCTAAAATCATCTCTGTAGGGTTTTGGTTTTCTTTTCTTCCATTCTCCTTCCCCCAGCCTCTTACTAAGCGCTCCACAGCGGGGATCTGGAGTTTGGAGCACATGCTTGAGATTAACTGAAAACCAGCGTTGTGTATGTGCTTGCACTTTGCAAATCTGCTTGAGATTAGGTGGCATTCAGGGTGCAATGACTTCACCCTGAGAGGTGCTGAGATCTCCACTGGTCAGCCCCAGCTGAGAACATGCTTCCTTTCATCTCCAGTGCCATCAACACCAAATCTGGTCTCATTACCTCTCTTGGGCCATCTCTTCCTGCTTAGTAGACTGCAAAGTGCAAGCTCGTTCTTTGGTGCTGTAATATATCAGATCGTCCCTAATCTGTGACTATAATAAAGTTAATATTTAGGGGTGTGACCATTTTGAACGTTGCTGGCACCATAGAGGTGTTTTTCAAACATCAGGTGTGCTGTTGCCGTTCCTACCCCTCAGCTGCTGAACTTGGCAAAAGAAATGTTTTCTTCCTGGAAACTGGAGTCTGTTCTTGCTGCTGTTTCTTTGCAAATGTCAAGTGGCGTTTGTTGAGCCAGGATCTGGAGATGGGGCAGGATCTCCTGAGAGACGTGACTTGCCAGAGCTCTCTGCATTGATCCAGAAACGGGGCCAAGCCCCAGGGAGTGGTGCCTGCTTGGACAAAGCAGCTGGATTTGGCATCTGATGCTGTTTGCCCAAAGATCTCCAGGCAAGTACTCAACCATGACTCAGGTTACTTGGGAAATGACGATAAAACTCCCAGCGCCTCCGCCCCCCCCAGGTTTGGGGGATGTCTGGGGGAGGTCCCCTCAGCATCAGACGGTTGTGGGGTTGGGGTAAGGACCCTGCGTGTGCCGGACCCTGAAGCAGAGCTCTCTGTTTGGTGGGTGTGGGGACTGTTATACTTGTCCCACTGCCTGAACTGGTCTGAGAGGGGCTGGGCAAGGCCGGCTGCTGGCAGCATGGCACCAGCGTGAACCTGGTTGTGGGACCAGCTTGCTCTTTTTGGATTTAATAAACAGCCAGATGTCATTCAGTCCTCTCTCTGCTCAGTTGCAAATGAGACTCCCTGCATCAGGACCAAATAAATTCCCGGTTCCACTCATTTCCATTTAGGAGATGAGGGAATAGCATCCTCCAAACCCCGCTGGAATACGTATTAAATTTCTGTTGTGGCGGTGGATTGTGGACCAGGGAATCAAGAAGGTGAAGTCATTGCTCTGTGACTAACAGCAGTCCCCAGCTGTGCCGGGTGCCGAGCCGGCCCCTGCGGAGCCGTGACCGCTCCGTCCCGCCACGGGAGCGCTGCCAAAGGTGCCGCAGCCGCATGGAGCGGGGCCTGCGGGAGCAATCCCTCCTCTTCCTCTCGCTGCTCTCTGAGTCACGCCGATCGGGGAGCTGCAATCTGTCTGCTAGGGCTGTTTTATCTTTCTGTTTTGATTTGATTTGTAAATTGGAAGGGAGAGGATCTGTCTGCGCTCTGCGCTTTGCAGGGTGCCTGGCACGCTGATCCGTGACTCCACGGCTGCGTGTGCCACCGCAGTGCGAAACCACGCGCCCGGGGGTATACCCCGTGCTACAGAGCTGCTGCAAGGCCTTGGTGAGAAGGTAAGGGACTGTACCCAGGTTGGAGGGATCCCGTACCGCAAAGTCCTGCGGGGTTTGGTATTATTTAAGGTCAAGATGTCATCCAGGATTGAGGAATTTATCAACAAAAGCGCACCTCAGTAGTGGGGATTGAAGCACTATGGAAAAGTGCTGTGCAGATGTTGGGTTGTTGCCTCTTGCTATTTTATAAGTGGGTGTGGAAAACATACAATAGAAAACGCTCAGGAAGAGAGGGACCTGCCATACTGCTGCCTGTGAGCTCTTGGAACAAGAAAGGAACAGCGGTGCTTCTACCCTTGCTGTGGGGCTGGTGTCGGGGGAGCTGCAGGGCAGGGAGACCCCAGGTCGGTGATGCAAAGCCTACGGAGGCACTGGAGGGAGCGTTTGGAGAAGCAGATTTAAGGTTGAAGGTTGTTGCCCAAGTGTAAGCCCTTTTCATTCAGCGGAAAGAAAAAAGAACTGAGTTCCCCCTCCTTTTCCCCTGTAGGCCTTTGCTCTTTTGCTTTGGAAAACGTCAGCTCTTCATCTTTCTCATCTTTTGTTGGGCTGTAGAAATGTGAAAAGGCACCTTAGATACAGAGAAGCGTTGAGCCTCAGGGTATAAAACCAGGAGTCTTCACTCAAATCACAGTTTAGCTGAGGAACAGCTAAACCATGTGATTTTTGGTTTTTGCTCTTGGTTTTACAGGGCGTATTCCCAACTTGCTTGTACGCTGATGAGTCTGCTGAGGCAGGGCCCAAGACTTGACATTACAGCTGCCATCATGCCAAAGTCCTAAAAGAAAACAAATTATCACCATTTATGATTGTGGCATTTAATTATATTTTTGATTACCCATATGCTTTCACCTGCTTCATTCAGGAAAATAAAAGTGAGGGTTGCCTCAAGCAGAAAACACAAGCACGTGTCACCGAAGAGTATTTCTTGTTGGGATTAATTGAAAGTTGACCCTTCCTCTTTATTTTTTTTTTATTATTTTTTTTTACCAACTGATGTCAGAATGGTCTCTTATATCCAGGTTCCCATCAGTTCATACTGCTCCTCGTGTGAAAGCAAGGGGAAGAGGGGCAGATCTAAAAGCAGAGTGAGCTGCTCCACAGTTGAGGGGCAGCCGAATGTGGAGCTGATCTTCTCGCTGCTGACACCCCCCATGGGTTGTGCAGGCAGCGATAAAGGCACTTCTTCTGGGAGAGGCTGCTGAAAAAAGTAATGACGCAAAGTGAAACTGATGCTAATTTGGAGGTGAAGCATGAAGAAACTGTGATCAGGTTTTTACTTTTTAAAGGATCATAGGCACAGTGGATGATGCTGTAGCCTGTGCCATTTCTCCTCACAGGTTTCTCTATTCCCTCTCTCTACTAGGAAGAGCCTAGTTAATATGTGAATACTGCGTTGGCCCTCTTATAGCGCTCTGGATTTGCTCTCTCTGATTGTGTTTCTCTGTCTTTTCTTGTCTTGCTTGCAATAAAGGGCCAAAGAACCTACCGTCTTCTACGGATGTGGTTTGTGGGCAGCTGCCTGCAGCGTTGCTGCCCGTTCCTGTGGTGATGCTGCCCCCAGGGTCCTCCCAGCCCCGTGGTCCTGCCATGGATGGGCTTGGGAAGCTGATGTGGGTTTAAAATGCTTATTTTGGTTCCCTTTGTGCTGTTGTGGCCGCAGGAATGGGCCAGCATGCCATTGTGCATCCCCAGTGTGTCCCCAGCCTCCAGCCAGGGTGGCTGGTGCCTTAGAGCAGGTTTGAAACGCTATGTCTGGAGGTCTCTTTTCAGTTCCGGGGGTGTTCAGCTCAGTGTGGCCATCTGTGCTACAGAGGGCACGTCTGTCTGTCTGCTGCCTGCCAGGAGAAGGGTGCTGTGACGTAGCTGTCGAACCAGAGCTGAAGATCGATTTCCCTCCGGGGTGGCTGTTGTTCCCGTGGCCGTGCCCCCGGATGCCATTTGTCCACCTTTGCCTTGATGGACTCTGGTTCTCGGCCAGGCCAGAGCATCTGTGAAAATGTTTGAAGGACTTTGGATTAATAAATTCTGCTCTCACCTTCTCATGACTCTTGTTTCCCACAAAATTCCAGATTCAAAATACAAGTTATCCCCTTGACTCTCTGCTTGGAGCCCTGAAGATCAGCTCAAGGCACAGAAGGTCTTCAAAGAACATGTTCAAAGGCTCCCAGTAAAACCCTGGTAGCTGCCCATGCAGGATGCCATTAGTGACCCCAAAAGTGGTGATCAGGGATGTTTATGGTGGGACTCTGCACCCAGAACCATCCCAGACTCTTAATTATCATGTTACAAAATGACCACATGGGCTTTGGGAGAGGTTGGCAGCCTCCTGGGTATTTGCTGCCCCAGGATGGGGTAAGAAGCAGGCGAGTTGTCTCTGCGGGCCGTGAGATGAGGGATCTAATTCTGATGGGGCGTTGTGGAGGGTGGGAGCATTGCGGGGACCAGTGAGACTGGAAAGGGCAGGGATCTCGCCACGGCCGATCCCATCCAGCTCCGCCACGTAACCTGCCTGCTCCCCTCCTGCAAGGCATCGCTGGCACCCAGCCTGGAAAAAAAAGGTCCTATCAAAATTCCAAACTTTTGCTTAAGATAAAACCAACAAAGAAACCCCACGTTGCTGCGTTACCGCTGCCCTCGTTTATTGCGGCGTTTGTATTCTGGATTGATTACTTATGCTGAGCGTTGCAGGCTGGCTGCTTCTGCTGGAAAGAATTCAATTGCGAGTGTGACCTTGTTGTCTTTACTAGTAGGTGAAGCTGTCCTTGGGCCACCCTGGGCGAGCAGGAGCGGGCCAAAAGGGTTTGTCATTTGGGTTGGGACTCACAAATGGGTTGCAGGTGGATGCAGGAGGAGGTGCTGGTGGTTGCTCATCAGGGTGGTGGGTTGGTTCCTCTCCAGGGCAGCTCAATGCGCCAAAGAGAGCAGAAAAATTGGTTGTATTCTCAAGGCCATCAAATATTGTGAGCCCAATGGGTTGGAGGAAAAGAATAAAACAGAGAAAACTCTATTTCTTTCCTTTTTTCCCCCTTTCTTTTCTTAGTCTTATTACTTTCCAGCAGTTACTGCCATTGTTTGTCCTAACACAGCAACATTAGCAAGATCCTTTTGGAGGCTGAATGACAGCTGAGCGCACTGCAAGCACAGCAAATGGTTTTCTGCTTTGGTATCAGCAGCCTCTTGGACTCGGACCAGATTATTATCGCTGCTTACAGAAATAAAAGGAAACTGTGCATTTCAAGGTCACTGCCAGAAATATTTCACCAAAGTTTGGCTCGTTGGTTTAGCAGCTTTGAGAGATGGCGAGTGGTTTTGTATAACTGTATTCTTGGCCCGTAACGGACAGCAACGGAACGTCAAAAAAAGGAGAGAAAAAGCAAGCCCTGTGTGAAAGCGTTTGGGTTTTTGGGTCTCCTCCGGCCGAAGCATGACTGAGTTCTCAATGCAGCTCTGCCGAGCTGGAGCCTATTTTAAAATCCCGAGCAGTGGCGCTGCCTGTTGCCTGGAAACCTCTTCCCAGCCTCGGGCACTCTCAGCCTAATCATAGCCATCGGCAGCCTTTATTTATTTCCCTTCCAAAATGTCATCCCAGGCTTCTGGTTTGTGTTTTTGTTTGCTTGTTTTTGTTTATGATTTAAAAGGAAAAGACACAAAGTGTAACCGTCAAACGGGGTGACTTGCTGTGGGAACGGCTCGCGGGGCTGTCCCTGCATTGCAGTGGTGGGAACCGGCGCTCGGAGCTCTGCAAGGTGGTGGCTCGGAGGGATGCAGGGGCAGAGGAGAAGCTGAGGGGACGGGGCTGAGAGCCCGAGGAAAACCCCTGAGCCCTGCCATGGCCTCCTGCACCTTGTGACAGTCTCCTCCTTAAGAAGAAAACCAAACCTGAGCAACTCTGAGCCCTTTCCATGACACATGCATCCACGTTCCCCTTCCTGGTGCGGCTGGACCAGCCCATGCCAGATCCGTGGTTCAGGGTTGGGCTGCTCGGATCAGCAGGAACTCTCTGTTCTCCATGTGCTGGGGAATCGTCCTGCCGTCAGGGTCTGTCCCTGCAGAGATCTTAGTCTGAGCTTTGGCATCTCCGTGTGGTGACGGACGACCAGAAGAAAATATAACTCAGAGGTTTCCCTGTCTTAGGGGCCCTCTTTAGCTCACCTAAACTCCTGGCCACCTTAAAACCTTAACTGATGCCATATCTCCCACAGGAAAACTTTAAATGATTGCTGTTTCCGCTTAGTTAGTGAGCACGATCGATCCTGATGGGATGCGATGGAATTGATCGCAGGAGCCCAGCTACCGTTCGGTTGCCTTTCTGTCCAGGAGTCCCTTGGGAGAGCACTGGGCTAAAATCATCTGAAAGTTGGTGACAAATGCTGCGCGGGGTAACAAATGCTAACCGGGACAGCCAGAGGGCTTGTACGTGAGGCACAGGGGCTGCTTCAGCTGCTCGTGAGTTGTTCTTGTGATTTAAATGGTTTATTTTACAAAGCTGAGAAAGTTTGTTCTACCAAAGGCAGAACGAAAGGAGGCTTTGACTGGAGATGCAGTCGGACAAAGGTTGGTGTTTTGTTTAGCAGGCACAGAGCATTACTCGAGGCTTGTCACGTCATTTCTTTTATTTTCCTCTTGAGCTAATTTGAAGTTTGACAGCCAGCTTCAGCTTTTCTCAGGGTGTGCTCTTGTCTCACAGCCTTAGTGCTGGGACATTAAGTCTGAATTTTCAGGGATGGACAGAAGGACCAGAGCCAGGCAAAGGGCAGATGCTTTTTCTGTCCCCGTCTTCCACTGTGTGCTGGTGATTAAGAAAAACAGAGTGATTTACCAAAGAAACTGTGGATGAATCACGCTCTGAAATCACGTATCCTTGTTCCTCCATGGAAGGATAAGGGTTCTTGAGAGGCTGTGGGGATGGTGCTGTGGTCCCTGGGCTGGCACAGCATCGTTTATTTGCGTAGAGAAGTGGCAACATCTGTTGAAGTATTTGTGCAAATCCAAACTCTCCTGTTCTTAACTCCTAGAAAGAGAAATGGCCCTTCTGTCACCTCCTCCCTTCTGGAATTGCAGCCGATGCAGGCTGCCTTTCTGTGTGAGGCAGGGCACAGAGCTGTTGTCTCTGCGGGTGTTTATTGTCTTAGTACAGGTGATCGGCTTAGCCTTCCTCTGGGGGAGGGAGGAGGCATAGGAAGAGCAAAGTGCATATGGGGAGGCAGGAACAGCAGAGAAACGGTGGAAAACTCTGCAGTCACAGATGGTAAAGCAAGAGGGTTCCTCGCCCTGCCTGTGCCACCAGCACCCCTGGACACGCGAGCAAACGAGACCGTGCTGCTTATGGCAAGAGCGAAGGAAAGAAAATCAAGTAGTTGGGGGGGAAAAAATGTAGAGTGTGTCGAGCTGAGTTCAGTGCTGGAGGGTTTAAGAAAATAAAATTTAAAAAAAAAGGATGAGGAGAAATGAGTGCTAAAACACATGGTGGTGGGTTTTCCTTTGCTAATCTCTCCCAGCTGCACGTAGTTGGAGCTCACGCTAGTGTTTTCTTTGTAGCCTGGTAGCTTGGTTCTCCCACTTCCCCATTAAGACCAGTATTTTTCCCCTCTCTTTTCTGTTGGTGGTGGCTGTTGGAAGGTTTGCGCTGTGATGTGCCAAAACACAAGCTCTCGTGGGCAGCGCCTGGGAGGGTGGTTATTTCTTGGGCTTAGTGGTTCCTCTCATCGATCTGACTTGCTCTCTCCGTGCAGTTTGCTAATCTGGCTTCTTCTCCCTACCAGAATGAAGAGAAGAGGAACCTTTCCCTGGGGGGCCATGTGGGCTTCGACAGTCTCCCCGATCAGCTGGTCAGCAAGTCTGTCACCCAAGGCTTCAGCTTCAACATCCTCTGTGTGGGTGAGCACGGTCCCCTGCAAACAGACGTGGGCTGAGCTGGTGGCACGGGGAGGGTGGGATCAGGATTTATTGCGTGTCCTGCTGTTCCCTGGGGCTCGGTGGTGACTTTAAGCAAGTCAGAAAGGCCTAACTCTTAAAGGAAAAAAAAAGCTTTACTTTCAGTGAACTTGAGCTTTCTGGAGCTTGATGCTTCTGAGTTGTGACTTTGGTAAGTGACTGTTGGAGACAAGACTGTTTCACAAGACTGTTGGAGCCCAAAATTAGAGAGAATTAATATATCAACTTTCTGCCTTCAGTGAGGGGGGAGGAAGTGGCCGTGGGACAGCCCAGCTCTGCGTTGAACTGAGCTCCTGCTGCAGAAGCTGCAGAGCACGGCAGGGAGGTCCAAGTGGCTGGGCCTTGTGGGTCAAAGCAGAAGAATTCCATCATCACTGAGGTGTTGCTCATCTCCACTGCAATAACTTTGCAATAGGAAGAATTAAGGGAAGACTGGATGTGGCGCGTTAAATATTTTCCTTTGCAGACTGGGGTGGCTGGTGTGAACAGCTTCTCAGTGAACACGGTGCACAAGTAGATGCAGTCAGAGGCACCGTGTGTTAGCTGGGAGCTGCTGGTGGTAACTGGGTCATTTCTCTGGTCACCCCAAAGCTCAGGATAAGAGGTTTGTGTCTGAGCTGTGCCCAATGGATGCTTTCCCAGGGTGAGTCAAATGGCCTGAAGCACGACCATCTCTGTGCTAGGGAAGGGAGAGGGAATGTTCTGTTTTATTGATTGTAAAGTATTTGTCTTGAAGATTGTGAGCAGGCGCGGGAGGCCAACTTTAAAATAACCTCATTATATTCTTAGTTTTTTAATTTTGGTATTGATGTGATCTAGCAGGTTGGCTAGAGTACTAGAAATCAATTCATTCCAGTGATGAGATGAGCATTATTTTTACTTTGGCTGGTTCTTATATTGTGTATGAGTCCTGAAGTACTGTAACCTGCTGGACCAGCAGAAATACAGCCAGTACTGGCTGCAGAAAACCAGCAGCTCCCTGCCTGTTCCTCAGTCTGCCCGGAGAGAATGTGGCTCTGAATAGACTGTGCAGTGAGACCCTGATGGCTTGCACGAGGCGCTCGTGCCGTACCTAAAGCATTTGTGCACTTCCAAGCACAAGTGAAAGGCATGGCTGAAATCACGGTTCAACTTCAGAGACTTATTCCTTAGCAAGAAGGGTAACTGCAGCAAAGGGTATTAATGTTTTTAGTTAGTGTTGTTCTTGGGAACACCAGGATGGACGCTCTGCATTCTCACCTGGCCATACCATTTGTAACACTCTGGAAAAAATGACTGCCTTATTTTTTTTTTTTTTTGGACAAGAGGGGAAAAAAGCTCTGTACCCCTCTTTGCCCGTTTCTGCTCCCAGCTGTGCCCACAATCGAACAGCAGAACGTGGCCTGCAGCAGTAGAGAGTTCTCCTTGTGGTTCCTTTCAGATTAATCTGGAGCACCAGGCTGGTTTTATTTCCTTGCATGACTCTTAGCCACCGCTGGTAGGAAGTGGTGTGTGTCTCTGCCCTGTTCTGACCACTGTGAGAGATTTATTCTCCAGTGAAGAGCAGAACCTGCGGTGCTTGAGGAAGAAAAAAGCCCGAACCCCTTGGCAACAGACATGGCACCTCCCTTGAGCAGAATCCTGCTCTCCCATCAGCGTGTCCACTGCAGGGCTCCTCAGAGGTGACCGCTTCCAGCAAGAGGGGCTGCACTCAGCAGAAGGCTGTCGATGCCAAAGGTGTTGCACAATGGACTTCCTGGGAAATGAGTAGAAGATGTTTTCCTTGGATTTTGCCTCTATTCGCTCCCATGGCCAATAGGGCTGTGGGCAGGGAATGAGGAGTTTAACTGGGGCCCCTTGAAGGCCAATCTGGAAAATGTCAGAGTCTCGTTTCATTAACAGGAGCAGCAGTTCAAAGCCTTTCTGGCTCACAGACAGCCCGAGAGCCAAATATTCTGGTCCGGAGCTTGGTTTGTAATGCATCCCAAGCGTCCTTCAATGGCTGTTCAGACAGGGGGGCTGCAGATGGGAAACCTCTAATCTTGCCCCTACTGGTTCTTGAAGAACTATTCTCTCCTCACCAAGTTTCTCTGCTGTCCCCCTCATGATTCCATGTTCTCTCCCTCTGCGTATCTCAGAGGTTCGAGTTGGCAGATTTTTTTTCTGCTATTGGGAAGACGAAGATGCCTTGAAAGTGCCCTGCTCCAGCCCAGCACTCTGCTGAGGTCTGTCAAAAAAATGCACCGTGAAACATGGCCTCTGAAAACATGGTCATGCTTTGCCCCCGGTGTCACAGATGCTGTACAGTATTTTGGTATTGGTTTCACTGAGTTTTCCCCTAAAACAGTGTTCTTGTCTCCCCTTGGCTGATATGGCATGAAGAACCATGGGGCAACAGGGCAGCCTTGAAGGAAGCAGAAATACTAAAGGGAAAATCCAGAAATCCAGAGCAATATGAGATGAAACTGGCTGAATTGTGAACACCATCGTCTGGGCTGGGCTACTGGAGCTCCTCAGGGCAGAGCAGCACCTCTTGCTCTCTCTGATGGCTGCTGAGATGTTTGGGATGCCTGTGGAAGCTTACGCCTGATGTGATGGAAGAGTTTGTTGCTTCTTTCCTCCGGTTTGGCCAATTCTGGTTGCTGCACAGGTGGCCCCATCATCTCAAAGCATAGACACATTGCCTGCGATGTGTCTGTGCAGAATGGGACCGTCTTGGACAGTTGGCGTGTACAGAGCCAGCTCACTCTGTGCCTTTGGGCAGTGCTTTTCAGAGGGGAGAGCAAATGAGCCACGGAGTCGATGCTGGTGTGGATGGAGTGGGAAAGAGTTACAGCAGAATGGGCTTTAGTCCTTTGACGGTTATTAATGGGACATGTGGGACCGCAGGGTTGAGGCTGTGGGAGAGGGAGGACAAGCTGCTTTAAGGCTTCCAGGCAGACCAAAGTTCAGCTGCGCAGTGAAATCTTGAAACCTTCATCCAGTCTTTTTTCTGCTGTGAAGAGTTTTTTTTTGTCTGATGACAAGTCCAGAGCTGTCTGCCTGTTTCCCTGCACTGAGGGACCCCCAGCTTCCCTCCTCGCAGGGGTCTCTACTCTCAAGAAAGGCAGGTGCCCGGAGACTTTAATGGTAAGATAAAGAGAGAAAGTGGTGGAGAAGCCTGTTGAAGTCAGGAAGCTCACAGAAAGGAGAGGAAACCTCATTGTCAGACTGCCCTGTCCCCTCGAGAGCACACCAAACACCTGGCTTCCCGCTGATTTGCGGTGTTCCCTGGGGCTGTGCCTGTGTTTGGGACAGCAACGACTGACCAGATAGTCTTTGTCAGCAGGAGCAGCTGAGTTTTATTCCTTCTCATCTGAAGACTCAAAAGACTCTACTAAAATTGTGCTCCCTCCAGTTTCTGTGGTGCAGAATCCCAAGCAAAGTCAGGGTACGTGGAAAGAAAAACTGCATGTTTTGCTGGGCTGTGGGATCCTCACTGGGGAGATGAGACCAAAGTGCTCTGTGTTAGCTTTACATTACACATGGGAGGCCTTCAAGAATGCAGTTACCTTTGTGACGATTGTGTGTCTGTCCACAAGCAGTTTGTAGTAACCTTTCACAGTATAATTTACTTCTGCTCTGTAATTAACGTTCTTTGAAGTACCTGTGACAAATCCATGCTGCAGTGAGCTGATAATTTCCCCTTTCTAGGTGAGACGGGCATTGGGAAATCCACGCTAATGAATACCCTCTTCAACACCACGTTTGAGACGGAGGAAGCCAGTCACTATGAGAGCGCAGTTCGCTTGCGGCCACGGACCTACGACCTGCAGGAGAGCAACGTCCACCTGAAGCTGACGATTGTGGATGCGGTTGGATTTGGGGATCAGATAAATAAAGACGAAAGGCAGGTCTCGTGCCATCTGCTCGGCATTTCTGGGCTTGCTTAGATGTGAGCTGCCTGTGGTCCCGCTCGCAGTGGTGTCTGGGTTTCTGTTAAGGGAGTAGCTCCCTGCGGTGGCTCTGGTTCTGAGGGCTGAGTGTGGAGGGACTTGGGCAAGGAGCCAAGAAGAGAGGTCACAGGAGGCCTTTCCAGCAGGGAATGGTGTCCTCCAGGAGCGTCAGCAGTTAACGAGCTGTCCCCAGTGCAGGGGTGGGAATTATCTGTTCTGGCAGCAATCGGTGTCTCTGGGCCTGTCTCATTTAATTACACAGATGTCTTGCCCAAGCCCCAGGTAAAGGCTTTCTGGGACTCTAAGGTCTCTCCTTGGTCATGTTGCGCTGCTGCAGCCAGATGGCTCAGCCCTGCGATCACTGGGCAGAGTCTGATCTGTGGAAGTCCATCTTTCCATGCTCCGCTGTCCTTAGGCTTTGCAGCGCAGCCTCAGGAGACTCCAGCAAACTTTGGATTACAAGGTCTGTGTGTAAATGCCACGCTTTTCTTGGTGTGAGGCTAAATTGTTTGAGTCATAACTACTCTTTGAATGATAGCATGCTATGTCTAGGAGAACTCCTTAAGCCTTCAAACTGTTTCATTTTGAGGCCCAGTATCTTAGTTTTGATATCCAGTATAGGTTGCTAATTGTATGGTTTTAGTTACAGGCCGATAGTAGAGTACATTGATACGCAGTTTGAAAATTATTTGCAAGAAGAGCTGAAAATCCGCCGATCTCTCTTCAACTATCATGACACGAGGATTCACGTCTGCCTGTACTTCATCACCCCAACCGGGCACTCACTCAAGTCCTTGGACCTGGTGACAATGAAGAAGTTGGACAGCAAGGTAAGGGCTTGGAGACACCATGGTCCTCTCTCTGGAAGTGGTGATGCTTCTGTTAGTATCGGTTGTCATGTGGAAGGTTTTCTTCCTCCTGTGTAAGTGCTGGAGCCCTTCCTGCATGTTAAGCTGAGGAAAAAATGACTGCCTTACAGGAAAGCTGGGGAGGGAGCTCTTTACGAGGGAGTGGAGCCATAGGACGAGGGGGAATGGTTTTTACACTGAAAGAGGGGAGATTTAGATTAGAGATTAGGAATAAATTATTTCTTGTTTGTGTGGCCCTGGCCCAGGTTGCCCAGAGAAGCTGTGGCTGCCCCATCCCTGGAGGGGTTCAAGGCCAGGCTGGACGGGGCTTTGAGCAACCTGGGCTGGTGAGAGGTGTCCCTGCCCAGGGCAGAGGGGGGGAATTCAATGATCTTTAAAGTCCCTCCCAACCCAAACCATTCAATGTTTTTAGGACTCTGATAAAACTTGGCCTGCCCTGCTGGGTTGCTGAGGTCCTGTGTTTTTTTTCTTACCAGCTTTCCTGAAAATGTCAGGTGAAAACCCTGTTTTCCAGCCAGCTGTGTGAGGTCTAGAGCATCCATAGATGCTCTAAGAATGCTGTAAGAATCTTACCCAGATTAGTTTATATTTATTAAAGCCATCAACTTTATTACCTCTTTTTTATGGGCGCACAGGTAAGGATGTGTTCTAGCTCCCGCAGTTGAACTGTGGAAGCTGTGGAGCCACCTCTGCTGTCCTGCCCAGGGACAGAGGGGCTGAGAGCAACCAAAACTGTCGATGTCCCAGGGTATTGAGCAGTAGAGAGGAGCTGAAGGGAAGCATTGGCCATGTGTGCTGCTGCACAGGGAGTATGTGAGCTGTCACTGCTGGTAGTGCCAGATGATCTGGAGAGCAGGTCACAATGTCTTCTGAAAATGTAAATATGATGCAAAGTTCTCAAGATCGTAGGAATACTGAAAGTGGGTCATGAGAGGGTCCAGCTGGGGGTTGTTTCTTGGTGCATGAGTTGTTCTGCCTTAGGGGGCAGGGGGTTACTTAACTGGTTACTGCTGATATTCCTGTAGCTCGGAGGAGGTTTCTGACACACTTTTGGTTGTTCCGGCTGGTTTCCAGGGAGCTGCAGGAGGTTTCAAAGGTCACCAGTGGCAGCAGTATCTCTTCTCTTCTTTGCAAGAATTTCCTGTCTTTCAGAGCAATATTTTAGCAGTGAGGTGGTTCCTTTCGGATGGCAGATGGTGGCCAGTTTACAGAGGGGCCAGGCAAGGCAGCTGGGACCCTGCAGTAACTGGGGACCCCCTGGATTACGTTTAGGGAATGCTGTCGTCCACGTGCAGCTCTATCGGACTTTCCTGGCGGGTAGAGTTCCCCACGCAGAGTCCCTGCTGTTTGCCCTGGCCACCCGGGGCTGTTGGCCTGCTTTTCCTTGGCCCCACTCCAGAGCAGGCGCTGGCTTCCCACTGCAGTGGGCTCTTTGTAGCCGTGGTGGCTGTTACACTGACTTCATCAGGAATCCAAAAACTTTCCCTTCATAAACTCTTGTCTCTTGGTGCTGTGCCAGCATTACATGTTCCCAGAAATATGTTTGGAGGAAAGCTTCTGCACGATTCCCCTTGGTGCTGGTGGTCCCGCAAAGCTTTTCTCTTCCTTTCCTTCTGCATTCCCTCCTTTTCACATCTCCCTGTGGCCGCCTTTAATGTGGTCCTTGCGTAGTACCAAAATAAATCCTTTGTGCTTGTGCAGAGACAGGAACTTGGTGCGCACACAAGCTTTTTATACGTCTAAACTTCCACTTAAATAGTCCTCTGTGAAGTCATTTTAGCCCTTCGCTCTCATCTCCTTTCTTACTGCAGCCTGAGAACATCTTGGATTCCATCGTGCTGTGGCTTCACAGAGCACACACGTGGAGATGAATAAGCGAGTAGAGACCACTGATATTTTCTGGGTGTCGGGGCCTCGTGTTGCATTTCTGCATCGGTGTCAGCCCGGGACACCAAGGTGCTTTCCAGGCGCCCCTTAAAGGTTTGTGTCTGACGGTGCTGTGCCTTTCCCACTCCACGTGAACCATTCGTGCAGAGGAAGCGGGGTGTCAGCAAACCCCCGACAGGTGACAGCGAGCGGTCACGGTGGCCGAGCGGAGCGGTGACGTGCTCTGACCCACGTCTGCAGTCGTGTGAGCACACCTGAACCTGGCTCTCCTCTGGGAAAGCTTGATGTGGCTGGTGGCCCCTGGTTTTTATCCCTGAAGAATGGAGCCTGTGGAGACAAGAGGTGCATCAGAGGCCGTGCCTTGCTGCGAGAGACCAGCTTAACAAGGGGTTTGCAGGAACCAGGCCCAGTTACGCCTTTGCTTCAGCACACCGGTGTGTGGCGTCAGGTGTTGGGCAGGGTTTTGAATCTGCGTGACAATTTCAATAACGAATCTTGCTTCTAGGGTGAAGTTTACAAAACCCCTTCTGGGTAAAGCTGTTTTGTAAACCTTCCATTGTACTGTAACACAATATTTGTTTGGCTGAGCTCCTGGGCAGCTGTTGTCTGGGGTATTTAATTACAGCCAGAGAGCTAGAAGCATCTTCAGAAGTGGTTCTGGGTAGGTAACGTGTGGCTGGCTGGTAGGCGGGGAGCACATATGACCTGGCAGGGGTTGGCTTTCCATCGGGTTTAACCCAGGAAAAGGAGGGGATGAATAAATAAGATCAATAAAATTGCATCTGTATCAGATGAGAACACAATTTATTGATTTAAAAGGGCCCTGCCCTGGAAAGTGACGGCCCAGCTGTGTGCTGCCGGGCATCCCGGGGCTCCCTGGTCGTTGTCCCTGCATGGTCTCCAGTCGGCCTCTGCTCTTTACAAGCTGTGGATAATTTCTTGCCCTTCATGCGCTGACACATCCGAGGTGGGTCACTGGCCAGTGGGGATGCTTCAGGCTGGTTTGGGCCTCTGCTGTTTGGTTTCCAAGGTGGGATTTGCCCGTTGGCTTCGCTGGGACTTGCATTCAGGAACGCTTTGGAGACAGGGAAAGATCCGGCTGTATTTCACAGGGTGAAAATGCAAGTAGCCTGACTATATTAGCAAAATTATTTTCTACCAACTGACTTATTTTGGCACGTTCTTGTGAGTTTCATTTTTGGAGATGAGAAATAACTCTGTGGTCAGAACGACTTGAGAATGAGGTGCATTTTTTGCATGTGTCTGTGAGTTCACTGTCTCGTCTAAAGCACAGACTTCCTCTGGTCACAGTTCCAGCTCCAGCAAAGACTCCCAGCACATGGACTGACAGTCAAGGGCACACTGCATGCCTGTCATGTTCAGTGGGATGACACTCCAGTAATTAACTTCATCATTTTATTGCTAGATCTTTAAATAGAGAGCATTGCTCTTCCACCATGAGATACAAGGATGTTGCTCTGGGATTTTGCCTGCAACCCCAGGTAAACATTAGTTGCGTAAAAGTGAGAGAGGAGACAGAAACCTTGCACGGTTCTGGCATCGCGTCCTTTTATTGGGTTTTTAAAAGCTTTTCAGGAGGGAGAGGAGACGTGACTGGAGGTGACTGGCTGTATTATCAGTGTATTTGGCACTAATCTCTGTGCTATGTACTGTGGTCTTTGCATAGAAATGGATGTGTGGAAGGTGCTGTAGGAGGGCAGGATTAGACATGCACTTTGGTTCGGTGGCATCTCATTCGTTTCTTGTTTCCATCCTTTCTCCTTGTTGTAAAGGGATGAGCTCATTCTGGACTTAGCTTTTGGGTGCCAGTGCTCAAAATCAGAGAAAGGAAAACAGGAAGATAATTGAATGGTGCTCCAGGTATCACTTGTTAACTGTGAGGTTCCAGCTTATGGGTTTCCAAGGAATGCATGAAATCAAAATAAAAACAGTAATAATTAAAAAAACTAAGGGACTCTCAAGGGAAGAAGAGAGAAGGAGAAAGAGGAACTCAAATGCCATTTCCAGGACTCCACAATATGGATGTTGGCTACTGATAACTGGAAATACAACAACTTGTAAAATCCTTTTGGGTTGTGAACTCTGTGACTGAGTTGCCTTTTCAAAGCCTCAGGAACCTTGTTGGAGGTGACTTGAAATTCTCCTCTGTTTGCACCTTGTTTGAGTGCTGCTGGGGTGGCAGATCCTGCCTTCTCCTGCTGCTGGGAGAGCCCTGCCGAGCTCCGGGCTCTGCACCTCCTGCTGTAAGCAGGGCTGAGCTGGTGCTTTCTGGAAGAAGAGGGAGAAATTGCTTAGACCAACTGAAAATGGGCTAAAATCACCTTTTGTGTTGGTTTGTCCCTGTGCCTGGCTGGCTAGGGAGTGCGAAGCCCTGCAGATGGCAGCTCCCTGGCAGGCGAGCTTTCCCCTGGCAGATCCTGCTCCCAAGCATGGCCCATGAGTCCTGAGCTGACCCCTTTTCCGTGGGAGATGGTGGATCGAAGCCTCCTTGGCTCTTGGCAGGTCAGCAAGGCACCCAGCTGTGCTCGTGGCCCCTTTCACCTCTGTAATGAGGCCATCGGCCTGCCGAGGAGTGGCGTGAGCAGCAGACAGCGTTCTACCTGTGTTTGTGGTCCTTGGTAAAATAGGCCAGATCAGTGGCTGAGAAAAAGAAGGAATTTATCCTCTCAGATAAATTTGCAATGGGCAAATTAAGACTGTTTTCTTTTGGAGTGAGTAAATGCTGTTGTATTTACTGAGTGCTAAACCAGAGGGGGATGGGGGAGGAAGCCCAAGAAGTATGGAAAAAACCACTGAGCTACAAAGAGAACTTGAGCTGGGAAACAAGGTTATTTGTTTTAATGGGCACCCACTGGAGACCGAATGGCTGCTGTGAATTTCTGCTCTGCAGGACAAAAAGCGTTGGCTGGTGGGGAAATGTTAGATGGCAAATCAGACTTTCCCCTCGTTTCTCTGAATCCTTGTGTTTGACTGCTCTGAGCTTGGCCGCTGTTCAGGCGGAGGGGTTGTGTGGTGGTGTTTGTTTAAGCAGTGGTTTGCAGAATTGCTTTTCTGGGCCCAGCAGCATTATCTAACAGGTTCCTGTGACAGACCCTGCCCTGCCATAGCTCTCCAAAGCTTGGGGCCACAGCGAAACCACATTCCCCCTGAAGGATGTGGGACTTGGTCCTCGTTTGCTGTAAGTACTGAGTGCAGGGGGGACCTCCCCACCCTGTGGGTGGCTTTGTGAAACCCGGGTTGATGGAGCTGCGTCTTGTGCTCGGTGTCCGCTGATGGGAAACCAAAGCTGAGCAAACAACAGCGTGAAACCAGCTCTCCCATCTGCCCTGTGGCACCCTGCGCCTTTCCCAGGTGGTGCGTGTAATCCCCGCAGCACGCCCAGGTTGTGATCCTCACGGAGAGGCCCAGGGGAGTCCTCGGAAGGGATCCGCCACCGCTGTGACCGCATCTGAGGAGTCCCTGCTCCTTCTCAAGCAGGGGAAGGCTTCCCATCAGCTCGCTGCAGCATCTCAGCCTCGCGCTTGTCTTTAAAACGGCTTGTTCGGCACAGCCAGGAGCGGATAGGTGACAACTCGAGGTGTGACAGTTACGCTGGCTCTGCCTCCCTCCGAGCGTGTAACGAAATGCAGAGGCGAGAGCAGAGGCTTTGATCTGCTCATCGGGTATTTATCACGGGGAGTTTGTCTTTGGTTTATCTGGAAGTCTTGTAGCCAAATTAGTCCTGGAAAACTCTTCCCTCTAGCGTTCAGCTGGGCTTGTGCTGCAGCTCACATGCAAAACAGAGCAGCTTTGTGGTTTTATGGAAATATAAAGCAGCCAGAGGGGGGTAGGACTGGGGTCACCCCACGGGCTCCCACCTCCCTGCAGAGCTGTTTGCCCAGCTGCTGCTCACCTGCTTATTTTTCCTTCCTTCTTTCTCTCTGCCGCAGGTGAACATCATCCCGATTATTGCCAAAGCAGACACCATCTCCAAGAGCGAATTGCACAAGTTCAAGATAAAGATAATGAGCGAGCTGGTCAGCAACGGCGTGCAGATCTACCAGTTCCCCACGGACGATGAAGCGGTGGCTGAGATCAACTCTGTGATGAACGTGAGTAACGCTGCCTGTCATGATGCCCACAGAAGCTGTGACAAATTAAATTGTTGCACAAAAATGCATTTGAAGGGCAAGTTTCAGTGGAATTGTCCAAACGCTAAATCTGTTTGAAAGTTGAGCTGTGGATCTGACAGATGCCTAAGGCTATTGTGTACAGAATTAATTAAAATGTGGCTCTCGTTTAATCCGTGGGCTCTCTGGAGAAACTCAGCTCAGCTCCAAAATTCATCTTACTGAATTTTTGAAAAATACTTTCCTCGAAATTCATTCTGTCTGCTTTTAGGGTGCTTCTCATTTGAGTAAGGAGAAATTTTGAATAAAAATTTTACAGTTAAGATTGACATTAGCCTTCTGACTTAAGGAGGCTAACCAGAGAAAACCCAATTTAAAACAAAGAAGAAAAATTGTCAGACTCTATTCTGTCTGTTTTGAAATTCAAAGATTAAATTCAGACCTGGCTGAAGCACATGCAAAACACTTTCAAGTTTCCCATCTCCCGAATCAAGAGCGTAGCTATCGCAGTAGAAACAGCTGAAATGTTTCCATCTTACTTTTTTAAATAAAAAGTAGCTTTTTCATCAAAATGAACATTTTTCTGCATAGCTGGTGCTGATTACGTGCTCTGTCTGTTTTTTTTCACACACGCCCCCCACTTTTTTTTAAACTTTCAATAGGTTAATTTCTGGGTAACTAAGTACGTGTTTTTACTATAGTTGTTCTTTCTGGTGGAATTTGAGAAAAATTTGGAGGGGGCACTCTTTCTAAAATAACTGCAAGCTCTGTCACTGGGGACAAAAACAGGAGCCACGTTTGCTTGGTCCTGTCCCTGTGTCCCCCCATGTCGCTCTGCCCGCCCTGAAAATATTTTTGGCTGCGTCTTTACTGATACCTCACTTCAGGATCCATTTCCGCCTAAACATGAAGGATTTCGTCAACCTTGTCCCACTGAAGCACCTGCTCCGTGGCTCCTCTCCTGTGATGCTCGAGGACGATGCTTTGCCGACTTGGCGAGCACATGTTGTGTCCTGGGGGTGTCCCCTGTGGTGCCCACATACAAACTGCCACCCCACGGCCTCTTGATGGACGTCTTTTGCTTGAGCTTTCTGCGAGGCAGGGGGTGCCCTGCTCTCGGTGTGCAGAGAGACTGCGGCTGCAAGAGCAACCTTGACAAATGGATGGAGGGAGATCAGGATGGATTGTTGTGTTCCTACAACGTTTGCCCATCTAGTTCTGCCCCGCCAGCAGCACTGGGAAGCTGCAATATGACCCTACGCCCTGACGTAATATCCCAGTTCACAGTAGAGACTGGTCTGAGCAGTGCAGATTTTCAGCTTCAGAGGAAGGACTTTTGGAAGTAGATGCTGTGCCTGGGTGAGGGGATCAGGCTGATCTCTGAGGGGTTTGCCCATGCACTGAGTCACAGCATCACAGAATGGTCAGGGTTGGAAGGGACCTCTGGAGATCATCTCCTCCAACCCCCTGCCAGAGCAGGGTCACCCAGAGCAGGGTTTTGAATGTCTCCAGAGAAGGGGACTCCACACCCTCTCCGGGCAGCCTGTCCCAGGGCTCTGCCACCCTCAGAGTACAGAATTTCGATCTTGGCTCTGTTGCAGGCCCATCTGCCCTTCGCTGTGGTCGGCAGCACGGAGGAGGTGAAGGTTGGGAACAAGCTGGTGAGAGCCCGGCAGTACCCGTGGGGAGTGGTGCAAGGTAAGGTGCCCACCACAAACCTCCCTTGTGTGTGGACACGTCTGCATGAAGGTCCTAAACCATGCAGAAATGTCCTCTGCAGCCTTTTGAGGGCTGGCCAGTCTTTCCTTTGAATTCCCATTCCTACCAGCAGGTTGTAATGGTCAAGTGGGATCCCTGCATCCAGGGGGTTGTGTTGTGCCCTGTGCGGGACAACGGGTAGAGGGTCCTTGGGAGGGGAGTCTCTGGAGTGAATCTGTGTGTGCCTTTGTGCTCCCCCCACCATGTCTGCAGTTTGCTGATGTCTCCCTTTGCTTCTGTCAGTGGAGAATGAAAGTCACTGTGACTTTGTGAAACTGCGGGAGATGCTGATTCGAGTCAACATGGAGGATCTTCGAGAGCAGACTCACACCCGCCACTACGAGCTTTACAGGAGGTGCAAACTGGAGGAGATGGGCTTCAAGGACACAGATCCAGACAGCCAGCCCTTCAGGTGAGCAACCTTCATGCCTAGCGTCAATTTAGGGCAGTAGTTTGGTACTGACGCCCCAAAAATAGGAGGTTTTAGGTGGTATCCACAATGCTGGGCTAGAAAATACTTTGCAGCTGCCTCTGGTGGCATTCCCTTCCCTTCCCTGCCTGTCTTTAAACATCGCACAGAGGCCTGCGTTTCCCCATCCCTAACTCTTCGGTGTCCAAAGAGTCTGGATTTTGTTTGCTTTCTTCCCCAGCCTCCAAGAAACATACGAGACCAAAAGGAAAGAGTTCTTGGGCGAGCTCCAGAAGAAAGAGGAGGAAATGAGACAAATGTTTGTTAACAAAGTCAAGGAGACAGAGGCAGAGCTGAAGGAGAAGGAGAGAGAGGTGGGTGTGCCAAAAACCTGTGAGAGGAGCCCAAAAATACAGCCGGCATAGGGTTTTGGGCTGGGCAACCTGTGAATCCTGGAAAGCACATGCAGCTCCTGAGCAGACCCCACCAGCCAAAGCACAAACACACTCAGGGGAGGGGACACAGGGTAATGTTTTCAAAACAGCATCACTGGTTTAGGTGCCTCAGGGACAACAGTCTTCCCAGTTCTGTGCAACGTGTAGGAGATTCAGCTGCTGCCCAGGGAGTGAAGGGCAATGCGGGATGTTTTGGTGAGCATCCACGTTGGGTAGACTTCGCCCTGGAGGCTCGCTGGAGAGCAGAATAAAGGGGGCAACTGGGCTGGAGTCCCCTGGGTTGGTGGCGTGAGCCCACCAGCAGCTGCCATGACTGGGGAGGAAATAAATGGAGCACCTTCAAACCAGTGAAGAGCAAAAGAGGCTTCGATGCCGGCAGCCCCGTGGCAGGGCTGCAGATGGAGCCGAGGGCCTCGCTGTCCTTTTCCAGGGCTCAGGCTTCCTCCCGTTTGACACGTGGTGTTGGGCAGAGTTGAATTTACTGTATCTTCACTGCTTTCAGTGAAAAGGCCATGAATGCCCCACGGTCAGCTCTGCCGAGGGGGTTGCAGGGTGCAGGGGCGCTGGCCGGTGTCTGTGGGGTGGAGGGGATTCGTGCGGGAGGTGGGACGGTGGCGCCAGGGGCAGTGCAGCCCCAGGGTCCCGCTGCAGGCGATGCTCAGAGGGTCTGTCTCCTCCCAGCTGCATGAGAAATTTGAGCACTTAAAAAGGATACACCAGGAAGAGAAAAGGAAGGTGGAGGAGAAGAGGAGGGAGCTGGAGGAAGAGATGAACGCTTTCAACAGGCGGAAAGTAGCGGTGGAAACCTTGCAGTCCCAATCCTTGCAGGCTACCTCACAGCAGCCGCTGAAGAAGGACAAAGACAAGAAAAAGTAAGTGACTGAACTGGAGTCTTTCTCCTCTGCCGCTGGGTGTCTGCTCAGGCGCTTTAATGTCTGGTCCGTTGCTTGGACAGCAAACGGAACAGGGGATTTTGGAACTCTAAGTCCTCATTGCTTCAAGTGGAGGAGAGACAGGGCCCTCCTGTGTCCTGGGGAAGTCCTGCCGGCCGGAGGTGGGAGAGATTCACAGTCTGGGGTGATTCTCTAAGGGCTGAGACCCCTGCAGGGTTTGCCCTTGGCTCTGTGAGAGCCAGCCCCAGTGATCCCTGCGAGCTGCTGGGACAGCTGGGAAGGGGACTAGGAATAAACTGCACCTTCTGCCCAGCGGAGAGGAGCGGGCACAATTGTGACACAGTTGTAATGGCTTAGAGGTGGAGGAGACCCCTGTCATACGCTGCCTCACTGTGATCTCTAGGCTTCAGGCCCTCTTTGGAGGCTGCACTTCATTTTATTTTCAGAGGCAGGGCTGTAAAGAGAGAAACAGCAGCTTAGAGTGAAGATGGAATTGAAATTCATGAGGGCTTCATGCGAAACAGGGCTCCAAGACACGGTTCTGCTCACGAGAAAGCTCTTTTCCCCTGAAGGCAGAATTCTTATCTTGCCTCGCTGCAAGTTAATTGACGTTACTGAAGCCAGCGAGGAGCAAGGGCATGGAAATAATGCTGGTTCAGCTGCCTGGTTGTGTAATGACAGAGCAGCAACGGGGCAAAAAGGTTTGAAAAGAAGAGGTGTGGGGGGTTGATCCTGCTCCCATTCAAACCCGTCTTCAAGAAACGCTGGGCAGGGGCTTAAAAGTCGGAACTGCACCCTGCCAAACCCAGCCCAGGCTGCCTTCTGAGCCTTTTTGTGGCAAAAAGAAAGGCAGACCATTGAGAGTAGCAACACCTGAGTTAGCTCTTGGCAACACAACATTTGGCTTCATGCTGCTGATGGGATGTGCTCTATCATTTCTCTGCTGTGAACTGTGGCACTGCAGGAGCTCACTCTTCGTCCTGGTAACTCCTGTCTTCCTGTGGAAAATCACAGTGTGTATTAATTACTTCCTGTATCTCCTTGGAATGTAGAAGCGTTGGTGTTAAAGCCAAAGCGCTCCCTCCTTGCAGACCTCTCAGCATCCTCTGGGCATGTCCCACCTCACACACAGAGTCCAGAACGGTTTGTGAAATATATTCACAGAATCACAGAATGGTTTGGGTTGGAAGGGACCTCAAAGCCCCCCCAGTGCCACCCCCTGCCCTGGGCAGGGACACCTCCCACCAGACCAGGTTGCTCCAAGCCCCCTCCAACCTGGCCTTGAACCCCTCCAGGGATGGGGCAGCCACAGCTTCTCTGGGCAACCTGGGCCAGGCTCTCACCACCCTCACACCAAACAAGTTCTTCCCCACATCTCAGCTCCATCTCCCCTCTTCCAGTGTCAAACCCTTCGCCCTCCTCCTAGGGCTCCCCTCCCTGATCCAGAGTCCCTCCCCAGCTTTCCTGGAGCCCCTGGAGGGACTGGAAGGGGCTCCAAGGTCTCCCCGGAGCCTTCTCTTCTCCAGGCTGAACCCCCCCAACTCTCTCAGCTTGTTCTCACAGGAGAGGTTTTGCTGAAGACAGGGTTTAATCCAGCTCAACTCGCCCATGAATTAGGGGCAGGCTGGGGCCCAGGTCTGCTTTGGAGAAGAGGAGCACGCTGACCTGCACGCTGTTACCTTGCGTGAGCGATGTCGGTCACCGGGATGCTCTGGTGGTGATGCTCTGTGTGCGCTGGCCCCATGGAAGCGCTGCAGCCCCCCACCAGCTCCGTCTGTCCGTGACAGAAATAGGTTTCCTGCCCTTTGCTGGTTGTAGCCCACCTGCAGCCATGAGTCCGGACACCCTTCTTCTGCTGGGTGGGGATCAGAGACCAGCCTCGGTCAGAAGCGGGACCAGGAGAAGGCGGGTTGGGGGCGTATGAAGGACCAAGGGGCACCTGCAGTGTGTGCTCTGCAGTGGGGCGCTGGGGCCGGGGGCGCCTCTCTGCAGCTCCGGAGTGCAGCTAGAGGAATAAAAACTAATAAATTAGGGAGAGGAAGTGGGTCTGGATTGGGTTTGGTGGGTTGTGGTCTGTTTTGAAAACCCGTGAGCTACTTCAAAATGTGGTATTGGGGGTTTCTGCTCAAAATTTGTCATAAAAAAAATTCAGAGGAAGGTGCCTCCCCTTGACCTTGGCAGTGACCTAGACCCTCTCTCTCTTCATCTGGAAGACCCAGATTTCCCAGACCCCCTATTCATCTGGGGGCCCTTAGAAGGAGCTGGGTGGTCTCGTGAGACCTGTGTGTTGGAGAGCACAGCCCTCACCCATCCCACCGCCGCATCCCGGGGGGTGGCTGTGATGTGGACCCCAGGGACTCGGGCGTTACAGGGATCTGCGTATGCCCTGGGAAACGGCGGGAATGTCTTTGCTGGCTTTTTTATCGAGGTCTTTCAACCAGCACCCGTGGCTGCCGGGAGAGCCCCCGCAGCCCCCCGGGGATGGGGATGCAGGTGGAGACATGCCCTGGGTTTCTGGGCAGGATGTTGGGACCTGGGAATTTATTGTGAGTTTGGGGAAGGGGAATAAAGATCGGGATCTCGGGGAAGGGGGAGTGAGGTTTTCTTGTTTCAGTTTTTAGGAGAGTTAGTTGAACCTTTTACCGTCTGCTGTTTCAACACAGTGGTTTTAGTAGCTTTAATGGGTAAAAAGCAGAGCTGGAAGAGTTGCAGGTGCTGAGTGGAAATGGAAGCGCTAGTGTGAGACTCTCTTGAGCGGGTTGTGGTCTGGGGTTGCTCTCCTCTCCTCTCTGGGGCTCCACCTGCCTGAGCAGCAGGTGCCCTTCTTTTTTTTTTTTTTTTTTTTTTCTTTTTTAACATATTTCGCTACGTTTTGCTTTTGTTTAATATTCATAACGTTAATTCATGCTCTTTTTTTTATGTTTTGTTTCTTTCAGTTAATCACACACAGACTTTCAGGCCAAGAGCGGACTTGGTGCTTTCATGTGTTAAGTTGCTTGAGTTTCCCACCCCGTGACCCTTCTCATAACATTGTGGTGTGAGTGGACCAAAGTGAAAGAGAAAATGAGCATCTCCGGTGGCTGCAGCGTAACGACTCGCTGTTGTCTGTGCGGAATTTATCGGGAGGTTTTGAGGAAGTAACCTTAACCTTGTACATTTTGTTAAACAAAGTCAACTAATCCCTAAAGTAAGATGTTTTGTTCTAAACCCCCGGTGCCGGAGCAGCTGTGTATAAAGTGACCGTAACTGTTTGTCTGGACTCATCTTACCCACCAGCTAAATACTCACTTTCTAGATCTGTTTCCTTTCTAATCGGCTGGGGTGGCTGCCCGAGGCTTGTCGATCTTCCTCCGTACGTGCACAAGTGGGAGGAGCGGGATGAAGAATGCTGAAACGTTTATTTTTCTAACAAAATTCTCCATTTGAATGAGTTTTTAGCGCAGGTGGAAAAACACAGTACCTTCTGCCCTGGGAACCTTCGTCAGGGTAACCCCCCTTCCAGTAATTATATATTTTAATCCTGAATTACTCTAAACACTTTCTACATCATTTATAATATATATATATATATATATAAAGAGAGAGAGAGTGGTTAATAAAATTCATGGGACAATGTTTTGAATTTTCTTTACTGCTAAAGTAGAACACTTATATAGAAAGATTTTTGTCTTAAGAGTTTGTTGTATAATGTGGAACCACAGGATTTGTGTGACTTCTCAGTTGTCATCTACCAATGTATTTTAGTGTTGTGGAAAGCCTATTTAAGCGATCATCTTTGCTTTTACGCTTTAACCTTAAACTTTATTACGTGCCTAATGAGGAGAACCCCCTGATCTCGTGCTATTTATGCTGTTAGACTCTGTCCCCCATAGAAGGTGCTTCCTTTAACACTCCTCGTGCCTCGCAGTCGCAGCCTTGTTTTCCTGGGCAGCTGAGCTCAGAGGAATAATTAGGATCAATACTATTTTATTTTTTTTTCCACTCAAACCATTTTGCGATACGGCAGGACGATCGCTGGCCAGAGACTGAAGAGCTGTGTGTTGTCATGGAAAAACAGTTGGGCCCAATTCCATCCACCCATCACAGAAGAGGCTAAAGGAAAGCAGATATTTTATATTAACCCCCACGTGGTGTCTAATTCGGAGTTTATAAAAACACTGGCTGGCTAATTGTTAGTTGTGAGTGTGAGCGTTTTGATGTAGTTACTAATGCTACAGGATTTCTCTGATAGTTCTGGGGTTTGGTTTTTGTTTTGGTTTGGTTTTTTTTAAAGATTTGTCTTTAAGCTGTCAGCAAATCCCTGCCTGGCCTGGCGCGGGGCGGTGCACGGCCACACATCCCACCCCTCCAGCTCTGTTTGGAGGGACTTTGAAGTGAGGTTCTCTAACTTGCATATCCCATTAAAGCAGCTTTTTTTCCTCTTTTCTTTCTGAATACATGCTCAGGTGTTACAGTGTGTTCCCAGGGCCCTTGGCCTTTCATGTGGATGTGCTGAAAGTCACGCCAGAGTGACTTGGTGCGTGCGAGAACCTCCTGCAGACCTGGCAGGTACCTCTTGGAACAGGCCCCTTTTCAAAGCCCTGAGTCTGCTGGGAGCTGAACGCTTCACTTCTAAGGCTGTGCCTCAGGTTAGATGGATTTTAAAGAGTAAGCGTCAAATGTTAGGAGGGTTAATGTGGGTTTTTTCTGTACAAGGAACCCAACTTACTGTTCCACACAAGACAATTCCAGCTCACCACTGAACCCAGGCCAGTCACACAGCGAATTAGGGGCAGGATTTTGGGGTTTTTTTGCTAATGAGAGAAGCTCTGGTGCACTAATTGCACGAGTGAGCAGCACTATTTAGTTCGTTGTGTTGCTGCTGGAGGCCAGCGCTACGTGGGCTGGGATAGAACGGTGACTGGTGGGACTGGGTGTGCAAGAGCTGCCTCGGCACCGCATCCCCAGTCGATAGCTCTCTCCCGGCCTCGTGCCACTGCCAGCGCGGGCCGTGCACCTGACTCCCATCGGCCCTGGTGTGTCACACGTCAGTTCTTTTGTCCTAGAATAACAGGTAGTTATCGATAACAACCACAACGAAAGAGCAAAACCCTTCAAATCCGTGGGCGTTGTGGAGAAATTCCCAGCTTTTTGTGATGAAGACATTCAGAATGTATGTAGCTATTTCAATATGATGATGGTTACATACACACTGACTCTCTGTGGTGACAGAAATACCTTTTCCTTGTAGTGACTTGTTCTTTAGAGCAGTGACATCATCATCTCCCCATTTTTTTATTATTTTTTTTTTTGCCTTGTGCTGATTTTTCCCTTTTGGCTGAGACGAGGTGCAAGTTTGTGGTATTTAGGGTAGTTCTGTATCTTATTTTTATTTACCGAGTGACAAATGCCCGGTGATGCTAATCTCACTCCAGTCCCAAGATTTACATCTTGTAGCCTAGAAGTGAAAGAAAACCCCTCCAGAAATGACTGGAGCCGTTCGGTTACGCGTCTCCCTGCTGGTTTATACGTGTGTCTGTAAAAGGTTGGTATTAATGGGAAAAAGGATCCCCTTTTTTTTTTTTTTTTAAATCATTTAAACATTTACCATCATGTACGTTGTCTGTTTTCTAATTTAAAATGTGTTTTGCGGGGCTCTGAGCTCCATCAGCTTCACCTCTGGCTGCGGTGGATGCCCCGGGGTGGAGGTGACCTGGGGACCTGCCCCGGGGGTGGCAGCCCCGGGACCTGCTGCAGCCGGTCGCTTTGTCGTCCCAAATGTCTTGGGTTTGGTTTGGTTTGTTGTTTTGGTTTTTTTTTTGACTTTCAGTTCTTTCCACTCACTTTGTACTTTTATTTCTTTGATTAAATCTCACATGTATTTTGAGTTTTTGTGGTGTCCTTTATTTGGCAGTGGGTTTCCTGTGTCGTCCGGTGCATCTATTAATGTGTGATGATTGAAAGTTTACCACTCGCAGGATGTCTTCTGGCTATCGGGAGCGGTCAAAAATAAAATTAGCTATTTAATTAACAATTAGCTAGTCGTACAGTGTGCCAGAAAGCACCTCACCTGTAATCTGGGGGGAAATTCTAAGGTATTCATTCAAATGCCACCCCTGTTTGGGCAGAAGTTGCCTGTAAGCTCATTTGTACTTCTCCTTGGTGGGATGCGGTGACCGAGCGGGTGGATTTATCAGCAGTTTTGCTGATGCCCAAAGAGGTGATTGAAGGGTGGGATGGAAAAGGAGCAGAGACGGAGGGTGATAGTTTCTGAAGAGTCCTTCCAAAGCTCCGGAGAAGCACATCATACACTTAGATAGAGGCCAAAAAAAGAGCACAGCTTTAGCTCGGGTTCTCTTTTTGGGCAGAGCTGCTGCTGGAGCTTCACCAGAAGGTCTGTTCCTGGTCTCTGTTCTGTGGGAATCACTACGTGTGACGTTATAGTCCGTTTCCTTCGGGTGTCTCCAGGGTTTCTTTGGTGTCAGGCTGGGATCGATGCTGCGCTTCAGGCGAAACCAAGGAGTGGAGTTTGATGCATGGTGTTTGCTGAAGCTCTTATGGGAGCTGCTTCTGCAGCCCCAGTTTCAAGACCACAAACCCAGTGGGTGATAGTGGTTGCTCCTGAAATCCTTTCAGAGACTGTGCCGTCGCGGCAGGAGCTGGCTCATGTGCCCGACCTTGGCTCTTTGCATTTAATACCCAACTTGTGGAAGAGGCAGAGGGTGGTTCTTGTCATCTTTGATGCCTCTTTACATCCCACCTTCCTACGAGGCCGGGAGGGTTGTCCCCACCGCGGTGTGGTGCCGTACGGCCGCTGTGTCCCCCCGCAGAGAGGTGGTGGTTGGAGCTGGGGGGACGTTGCCTGTAGCCACCCTGGGTTATAGACATCGCTGGAGCCCGTTACATTTTTGAAGGATAAGCCTCAGTGGGGACTTCCCAGCTGATACCAAGTGTTGTATGAAGTATTCTACAACCGTTCCCATCCCCATCCTTTCTAAAGCCAAATCCAGGAGGCCAGAGAAGAGAAAGTGTGTTCAGGTACATGAGAATTAATGGGGAAACTAAGGGGGCAGAGCGGCTGATCGTTTTAAAGATGGGTCACCTGCTGATTGAGGATGATGTACACAGGCAAGGATTTTTCCGCGGGAGTGGTGTTAAAAATCATTCCTTGATATTTGCAAGAGAATGAGGAATGGAAAGTGCTCTAGAAGCAGTTCAGCAGTGAGGGGCTGCCCGCGTTCCGCTCAGTATCGAGTCTTGCTCTTCCCTCTGCCGTGTCCTGGCCGGGCTGGAGACGTTCCTGCTCCTCTCCCCATCCCGTGTCTCCGTAGCACCTGACTTCTCACGTCTTGCCTCGTTAAAATTTTAAATCAATCCTCTAATTACCATTTCCAAACCAGACCTTGGCAGCCCTGGGAACTCCTCCGAGCTGCAATGATTTAACTTGGAACGTCCGTGCCCGGCCCCGCACAGGAGAGATTTGTACCTTGACCTTTCAGGATGTCTTTACTTAATGTAAATAACTGAAACTTAAACACTCATTCTCTTCTGTTCTTTCTGTAGCTTTTTTAGTCTCCCCAGTGCGTGCTCCATAACATCAGGAAGATATGTTAATTAGAAGATTTATTAAGGCCACAAAACATCTCATGCAGAAGAAATTAATTGGTGCTTTCACCTTTAAGCTTGCAATACATTGCACAGAAGAGGTTAAATAGCGAGGACTGAGATGCACCGTCTCTTTTGATTGGGAAAAGTTTCCTCGATCAGGTTTCTTGATAAAGCTGAAATCTAAGATACTTACCCAAAGATAAATGGCTAATTAAGGCTGCTGCATGGCTTGCACTAATCCGAACCGCTAATCTCCGGGCGAGAGCCCGTGCAAAGCGGGTCACACTGACCAGATCTCCCAGGGCTGGGGGATTTAGCGCCAGGTGAGGCCTCACTTGCTGCTTGTGCTGCCACTGGGACGGGGTTTCTGTGGGTCTTCTCGGTCTGGTTTTGGGGTGTAACTGGAGAAACCCCCTAACAGCTCTCACCTCCCTGCTGGATTCTCACGTTTCTCAGCAATAACTCTTCCCTGCAGCTTTTTTTTTTTTTCCATAGACTTACAGGTTTGATAACCAAAAATCTCCCAACCTTTTGTTTGTTCCCTGGTCTCACCACTTAACCCCCCCAGAGCCCCCTACCCACCTTCCCCTCGCTGCCTGGGGCCTGGCCAGTCCCTGCTCCTGCATCTCTGACTGGGATGTGGTGGGTGAAGGGAACCCTTTCAAAGGACGAATAAATGTTGTATGTTAAAACGGAGGGGAAACAGTTTGAAGCTGGAGACTTGGCTTTAACTCCTGGTCATGAATTCTGTGTTTGGAACAGACTGACATCCCCTTACACAAATACTTGTTTAAAAAATGAAAAGGGGGGGAAAAAAAAAGCAAAGCGTGGTGTCTGTGCCCCAGTCTGAGTTCACTCAGGAAGAGGGAGGGGCCCCGGTTGATCTTTGTTTTAAAACAACCTTGTAAACGAATCTCAGGAATGACCTGCTTGTACCAAAGCTGGGGTTAATAAAAACAAAACTGACTTGTTTAACAAACATCTGCTAGACCCGCGGTTTGTGCACTACTTGTATTCCCCGGGACCACAAAGTGCTGGGTCCGAATTCCCAACCCTCACTCTTATTCCCGTTTTTCTCTGTTAACCCCCTTGCCCTGTATATCGGTGTTTCAAGTGTGATGTCCCCTGCATGTCCCTGTGTGTCTTCTCCCCTTCTCCCAGCTGCCGCTTGCCCCCGGGTGCCTGGCCATGGGGCTGGGGGTGTTGGGCCAACAGAAGAGCCACCCTTGGGTGGAGGTTTGGAGGAAGCTCGTACCCTGCACCCCCACCTTGTAGGGGGTGACCAGAGTGGGACAAGGTGGGTGACAGGAGGCCAGGGGGGTTCCTGCTGAGCAGGGTGGGTCTCCATCACCCCCCAGGAGGTCATTGAGACCCAGAGGATGGTGCAGAGGCACCGGCTGAGCTCCTGTCCCCAGGGTGGGTTGTACGTGACAGTCACTGAAACCTCTGCAAAATTAGGACTTGGAAATAAATCTCGTGGAGTAACAGGTACGTGGTCTGAAAATAACCAAACTGGGCACATGGGGAACTTCTGGAGACTCCTGCCTTGCAGGGAGGAGACACTAAGCCCTGTGACAAGTGTGTTCTTGCCCCATGGCTTGTCCCTGCCTGTCCCACAGTGGCTGTGGGACTGAGCAGCCGGGGGCTGAGCGGGATCTCTTCTCGCTGGAATCCCCCTCTGACGGCTCTGTCTCTGTGTCTGTTGTGCCCACACCAAGCGGGAGCAGAGGGTGACCATCCAGCTGAGCAGAGCAACGAAACAGCCTTTGCTGCTGCTTTGAGGACCGTTTGAAACTTGCCGGTGTCCTCTTTTGAGGCAAATTCCCTTGGCAGAACTCGAATCCAGTTTGGAGCTATTCTCAAGTTAAATTCCCAGCTGGGCGGGTGAATTGGGAATAAAAGAGCTTTTTTCCTCCCCCAAATTGCTCAGAAGATTTGATAACTTGTTTGCTGTGACCATAGTGTGGTCACCGATGGGATTCAAGGTGCCCAACTTGCCGAGGGGGAGCTGCTGAGAACAGCTGGGAGCTCAGGCATCACTCCAGCCAAGTGCCCTTTTCTGCATCCTTAAAGAATCGAGCTGTAAGTACTCTGCAAATCAAATATAAAACATTAAAGCCAATGAGGAAAAAATCAACCAACCGCATAAAGGCAACCCCACAAATGAGTTATAAAGGCTTTACAGGTGTCCGAAAGCACTTGGTACTGGTGATGTCCCAAGGTGATGGTGATGCCCGCTGCTCCAGGGGTCTTCCCGTGGTGCCGGTCGCTGTGAGTTCCTTCTCTGCCTTTCTCTGATGTATCGACAAATTTCCTCAGAAACCCGTAATACGGTAAAACAGCTATTGAGTGTTACCCCCTCCCTCTGCTGTTTTCTTCTGTCTCGATCAATTCTCTGACCGCAGAAGTTTCTTTATTTGTGCCTCTGCATAAATGAACTCTCCTCCTGGGTCACCACGCGCCCAGCGCTGCGGAGTCAGGCTCGTTACCGCGAGGCAGCTCCATCCTCATCCTAAACGGTTCCCCTTCATTTAGCCGTGACACGTTTCCTTTGGGTGGTGGTTTATGAACGGGGGACGCAGTGCCCACTGGAGATGCCTCCGAATTGCTTCGCTGTCTCTGAGGATGATTTAATGTTTGGTTTATGTTCTGATTTAGCATCTGAGTGTCCCCGAGCAGCAGCGGTGTCTGCCAGGAAACCTCTTGAAGGACAAACCAATTCCCTGGGCACTTCCCGTAGGGGATTTCGGATGGAATTGTAGCTTTGATGACAAGGTGGCACTAACTTTGGGTATCTGGAAATCGATCTGGCCTGAAGTAAGGCGGCAGCAGAGGGAGGCTGGGTTAGGGAGATGTGTCTCGGAGTCTGGGTTAGAGAGACTGGGGCACCATAAGAGCTCTTTGAAATACTCTGTGAAGGTTCTCTGGACTTCTTCAGGGATTGAATCTTCCCCAAAATAAGAATCCTGACAAAATTAGCCCTAAACACATCCAATCTGTGCCAGCACTCACTGTGCCAGCTGAACCTGGCACATCCTCGCCACTAACTTGTGTGTAGCAAGAGGGTTACGGGCCCCTCAGCGGTGAGTTTAGCTACAGGTAGAATAAACCGTGTCTGTAGCAAGTGGGCTGTGAGATAGTCATCATCTGTGACACTGAGACGGGCAAAGGGATGTCTCCCGTGATCGCTGTCACCCAGGTGTGCTGTGTCGTGGTCTCGTTACTGGGTGCCTGTCCAGGCAGCGAAGGGAAGGACGTTTCTGGCCTCAGACTCCCTTCTCTGGTCAGAAGGGAATTTGTGCAGCTCTCCCTGTCCATCAGACGATGCGTGTTGGCCCCGGTGCAAAACACTGAACCAGGAGCTCCTGGACTCCACCCAAACGGTGGGCAAGTGGTCCCTCTTCTTAGGAGGTGACAGTATTTGGGGGGAAGGCGGGAGGCTGGGTTATTCCACACAAATCCAAAACACAGGAGTCGAGGGTGAGCTGAGAGCCCGGGTGTTCAGCCTGCGGGGTACGCTCTCCTAAGTGGCATGTGTTTTATGGAACTGGAGAAAAGCTTTAAAAAAACCACCCCCCAAACAACCAACTGGGCTTGCCTTTAACACGCATCATTAGAAGCCAAATTGATTGGTTTTTAAAAGCAATGTAACCGTATTTAGAAGTTTTTGTAGCGTTGAGCAGGGACGATGGGCAGGTTTTAGCTGCTGCCGGACACTGTTGTGAGAGAATCTCTCCTCGCTCAGCAGCGGGGGCTCTCCGTGGCCAAGCAACGGGGAAACCTCCCTTCCCTGCCAAAGGGAAGGCCCTAAAATGTGGTTTTATTCCCTTTTTTTTTTTAGCACCAGCAAAGTCTGCAGCAGAGGCAGAACGTGGACACACGCAGGGGCTTGGAACTGGATGATCTTTAAGGTCTCTTCCAACCCAAACCATTCTCTGGTTCTCAGGCGGCTGCTAAAGTGCAACGTTGGCTGGAAATACACGTGCCCTTTATTAATTCACGGGTGTCCCGGCCTAAAGGTTTGTGGCCAAAGGCCGTTTTGATCCCTACCTGTGCTTTTTTCTGTTTGTTTCCTTTTTTTAGCAGATCAGTTATAGCAGGAAACCAGTCAGGAGTCAGCCTCTCCAGCTCCAAGGTGATGATCACCAAAACCAGTGTGGAGCCCTTAAGCTGCACGAGCTGGTGGCAGGCCATCCAGTGCTGTAGCTGTTTGGTCAAGAGCGCGCCGTGGCGGGAAGGATTCCTCTGAGGCAGCCCAGGTAGTAGATGGGGCCCGTTGGACATCACCGTGGCGTGGAACTGGGGAGAAGATAAAATATATATATATTAAAAAACAAACAAACAAAAAAGCAGAGGTCAGTGAACTTTGTATGTTTTCCTATGTTATCAACCAGAAATACAGACTTATTTCATCTCGTATCAGGAAACCTAAAGGGTTCTCTCTCCCTCTCCCTTTTTTCTTTTTTTTTTTTTTTGTGTTTTGTGTTTGTACTTCCCAACCACGGAACTGGGGGTTTTTTGAGCTTATAATGAATGTACAAGGTCTGTGTTTCCTAACAATTTCTGAAGTTTCTACGTTACCCAGATCGTTATCCGGGAGATTCAGTTCAGGCCAGCGGATGGGAATAGAGTCAAAGCAGTAACTAACGCCTGAACTCTGAATTCGCTGAGGAAACAAGCACCTGAGAGACGCAGCTTTCACAATCAGCAGCCTCAGATGGCGTAATATTTGCACATAACTTTAAAAAAAAGAAAAAGGGATCCAGGATGTGTTCGAATCACATGATTTTTGCCTTACTAGCACACAATCGTTTCTTGAAGAGAAAGTTTAATCGTTTCTATCAAATGTTTCCTAACTGCGGTGGGAACTAAGTGCCAGATCAGGGTAGTGTCATTGCCTGAAACAAGGGTGAATAATTAACGGGGTGAAAAGGGAAATGGTTGAAGAGAAAACCTGTGTGAGAAATGTAGCAAAACTCTGACAGCTTTCTCTGTACAGTATTACTAGAATGGAAATAGTTAGAAATATTTTTGCAGTGTGTATTTAAAAAAAAAAATAAAAATGGCGTATAGTTGTGCATCATGAGAATCTTTTTAACGTCCATTTTAGTTGTCCTTTAAAGATGAAAGTAAATTTTTTGAGCAAAATGAAAGGTTTTAAATACTAGAAAATTTTAAAAATTAATTTAAAAAAAATAAATCACTGGAACATTCTTCAAAAGACTTGCAGATAGCTAAGAACAGGTAGTTTGCAAAGCGTCTTGGGAAGGATGTGTGGGTGTGTGTATGTGTGCGCATCTGTGTTTTCTAGGCTTATTTGATAATGAGCTGTTTCTTTAAAGAAAACAAAAAAAAATTAGCAAAACTTAGTGCTTACAATGTTTAAGAAATCCATGGGTGTTGCTGTGTAAAGATCCCAGTGAAGCTTATCTAGTATCATTCTTTCCATTCTCGAGATCTCAGCTGGAGAGCGTTTACAGCCACTCTGCACCGTGAGCATCTTCACCGATGGTATTACCTGTACAAAAAAAATTAAAAAATAATAAAAAAAAAAGAAGCCAACATCCTACCCCGTGCTGTGTGTGTTTCTCTGTATTGCGACGGGATGTGGCAAGTTTATACACATCCCAAAGCGCTGAGCAGGACGCTTGTTGAGGAGACCACTCTCCTGGATCAGTCCCATCCTAAATGAAGCCTGGCCCGCACTTGCCACAGGGCAACTGGCTCCGACCCCAGCCCGTGGCAAGAGGGATGCCATTCACCTCCCGGGCACTCTCAGCCTCCTCAGTGCATCAGTGATGTGTGCTCCCCGCTACCAGCCTCCTGAGTTTCCCTGCTCTGCCAAGGAGCAGTTCCCATTGGGTCTGTTTTATGGGACCTTCTTGTCTTGTTTCCTGCGATCATTGACTCGGCTTCTCCTTTCCAGCTGAGGGGAAAAGAAGAACAAGTTCCACGTGATGCATCCTAAGAAAGGCTTTGAAAAGCATTTCACTCCAGCAAGACTTGTTCGAAGTGACCTGTGTGTCCCACTCCACTTCCTTGATTTTCTATCCTGTTTCGGAACAGAGGGAAGGAAAGAGGGGAAATGCAATCTGAAATGCTTTGGGCTCGTGTTTGCAGGTGTCTGAAGAAGTCTCTGAGTGCCCCTCGGAGGCTACGAGTGAGATTATCCTGTGCAATCTCACCCTTACATGGGTAGGTGCTGGTTTTACACGCTCACTCACCTTGAGGTGCAGAACTGAGTCATTTCCTCACCAAGTTCAGAAACCGGTTTCGTCTCGGAGCCAACTCCTCTATTTTAAGCTTCCTCTGAAGAACCTCCGCTCTGTCTGTCCTGCCTTGTCCTCCCAGGACCTACAGCAAGAAACCACAGCACTCTGATGAGCGCACAAACCTGTGTGTGCATCTTGACTGTCCACCCCCCGCCCCAGACTAAGCTTTACTGGGAGCCAAGGATTCTGGAGAGAGGTCTAAGGGGAGGAGGAGGGAAACACATCCATTAGATAAGCAAACACAAGTCCTTCCTCCATAAAGGTCACAATTCTGCTAAACAATGATGAAACAGGACTGAAAATGTTCCTCTCTCCCCTTAAGGACTACTCAGGGTAAACAAGTTAACGTTTCCTCGTGCCCAAGTTGCGGAAAGACGTGGAAACACAAACAGCTTGAATACAAGAGGTGAGTTTACTGTGTTTAAAATGAAACATATACAGACCTTCACTGGGTTTTGCTGCAAGGACAAGGCAGGAAATTGCTGTGCACTGAAGATATTTTAATTGGGCCTGAAGGGAGGAGAAGAAAACACCAAGTCAGGAAGGTAAGGTAACGGTATTGGGGGAAATAATTGTCATTCTGCAACAGATGCACAAGTTTCAAACTTTCATTTAAGCTACAGTTGCTTCCGAATGAGTTTAGCCACAGAAAGATTCATTTGAAGCTGGAAATAGAGCAAGGCAATCCAAAGTGAAACAAAAGAATTATTCATGTATCCCACAACCTTTAGATGATGCAATGCCCCAGTATTTACAATGCAACGTTATTCCTCTTCCCAGCTGAAATATTAACTAATATGCTTCTGCCAAATGGTAGTATGGATCTAAATTGAAAGAGAGCTGCAAAGCTCGGTTCAACTCGTTGCTTTGTTGCTTCAATGGCAGAAAAAGTTGGCCCCACAGTTTGCTTAAAAATAGTGGTTTCGAAACTATTAGAAGAAGTGATAATGCAAATGTTTTCTGTTTAGCAGAGACGAGCGGATGATAACGAGGTCTTTGTAATTCTCACAGTGTTTGGGCTGCAGCTCACACAAACATTTCTCCTGAGGGCTATGAATCAGTGGAAACTCAAGCCCTCCCCAGCAAAGGCCCTGCCTGCTCCCTAAATCCGCTGCCAAACATAGTACCTGCTTTGTGTGTAACCTGATTACCTTCTCCCCACCTCCCCCAGCAGTAATCTCGCCAGGGAGAAGCTGGCAGATTCTCTCCCTTCACTGATGCCCACTGCTGGGTGAGGGTGCTGGTAGCCAAGGCAAATGTTTCGGGGTAAAACCAGAACCGGGAGCTCATTTCTGCAATCCAGGGAACCGCTGTCTTGTAACAGGACAGAGAGAGAGCTCTGTGCCCTGAGGGGAAGAAAAAGTTAAGAAAAAAATAGAGTTAGTGCTTTGATGATTTTGTTAACGTATCTGCAAAGGAGACTCAAATCATTCTAAGTGCTCTAATTAACGTTTCAGATGTCTGGAGGCTTGAAATGAGGAAAGTTGTCAGCGATGTCTGCAGAGTGAGGGCAAGGGTGGATTTCAGAGCAGTTTAAAGCACTCGATGGCGTTGCCCACCCAGCCAGGCTCCAGCTGCCCTTACACTGGCCAGTACTGGGTTGCAGTGGAGCAGTGAGCGGGGAAGCACCCAGCCCTCCCCCTGCACAGCGTGTATGAGCCACCCAACCGAGCTCTTACAAAGTGCAGAGTGTGCTCGTTATTTCCTCTCTCCTGGAAAACCGAAGCCTCCAGGGCAGCACGTGTTTCACTCCGACAGCCTCCACGGGGAAACAGGAGTTGGGAGCAGGTTTTGATTTACTCTTCAAGATCTCTTTTTTAACTGTCCTTGAATTTGCTTAGCATTGGGACAACAGGCGCCAGGTTTGTGACTCCCCCAAGGCAAAATGTGTTCAGTTTTTTTCTTTCTTATATCTTACTTGAGGATTCATTCAGGTGAGAGGAAGGACTTTACTCTAGGGCTCAGTGAATTCCCTCTTCTCCCCTCTGAATAGATGGGGCTCAAAGACGGTGTTGTTCACAATTAGCTCTCACCTCACATATTCATGGCTTTATCATCCATTGTCTGCTCTTACCTTCTCCTCCCCATTTCCCAAAACTACTTGAGTCAAAACAAAATGCAAAGCACCTGGTTTACGTGGGGCATTAATCAGATGTAAGACGGGACAAATACAGACCCTCCTCACCCTCCGTTCCTGGAGCTAAGTCCACGCAGGCTGATTTTTGCATCCAGCTGGATTAGCTGGCAGCACCAGAGCTGCATCTCTGCGGAGTCCCGCAGGCACTCCCAGAGAGGGCAGGGGAGAATACCATCAGGGCGAGATTCTGCAAAACTGGTGCTTTCCAAAGCCTGGTCTTTCTGGCCAAGGCATTTTCCAGGACGAAAGCAAGCCTCGAGCTCTCTGGAAGCCCAGGGCACTCCGTGGCAAGTCCTTGAGCCAGTTTCCCTGATGGGAGCCGCTGTCAGAACCACAAAAAGAATTGCAAAGCAACATCCCAGCTCCTTGTGCTAAGTGAGATTTCCTCGTGATGCCTTTCCAACGCTGAGAACTAACTCGGGAGCAGCCATAGGACTTTATTTGCAGACAGAGCGATCCTGTCCTCTGCTTTCCCTGAGGGGAAGGTCCACGATGAAAGAAAACATGTCAGATGGCAAAACAACAGTGCAGTCAGGCTTTTTCCCTCCCAGGCTGTGTAAAGGCTTGGGTAATCTTGGGTCGAGGAGCATGTATTACTGCCCTTACCTTGCTTCACATTGAGCTCTCATTTGATATCTCTTTAACAGCTGAAAAAAGATGTTACTACACATAAAATATCTGCTTTTCTTTAGAAAGAGTGGTGGATGTGGGATTCCTCATCAGTGATTTTGAGAAGCTCACACCATTATCTCTACAGCTCTGTTAAAAACCCCAAAGTGACCTGAATCCTCTGGAAACTGTTCGACATTTCCAAAGCTGATGTGTGTGTGTTTGACTGAAAGCGGAAACCGCATATGACTTTGGCGTGGTCTCCCTGGGAACGGCTCCAGTGGATCACCAGGTCCCTGCTCTCCCAGTCCAAACCGCTTGGTGCTTCCCCGGTGAACGTTGTCTCAGCCCACACAGGTCGGTCTCACAGAGATCATCGGCTGTGTCCGGCAAAGCCACGTGTTCCTGGGATCGGGATGAAGTTCTGCCACGGTGAAAAACACAGTAACCTTCAGCATAATCCCCAACTCCACCCCTGCCCCCTTTACTGGCATCAGTTATTGCCTCAACAAATGCACTGCCCCTTCTCTCTGCCATGGCCGTGTCCAAAATACCCTTTTGCTGCATCCACATCACCCCCAACAGCTTCCAGATGCTGGGAAGGATCCTTGGGTTTGTGTTTCATGGAGCCTGTGCCTCCCTGTCCCCTCCCAGAGCTGGGCTGCTCTGCCAGCATCCGTGTTCCACCCCATGTTTGCCTCCAACCAAGGTCTCTCCACCTCTCGTGACCGTTCTCCTCAGCTTTCCCCTTGGCTCCTGGTTCCTTTTGTTTTCCTCACGCGGCATTCTCTGTTGGGGAGCCGGTTCCAATATTTTATGTTAAACCTTTTCTTGTTCCTTGCCTTTGTCTGCCCACACACGACTCCCCATTCTCTCACCAGCCCTCTGGGTTATACATTTTTGGGTGCTAATTTACTCTATTAGTCTACAAACCTTTGCATACAGTGCAGCTCTGAGTAATACTGTTGCCAACGTATAAATAGCAAAGTGCCTGTGTTTGCTGAACACCTTGTCCTCGAGCTCCCTGACACACCTGGGGACGCTCAGCTGGGTGTGAGGGAACGGCCCTGTCCTGTCATTACCGGCGTGTTCCCAGCCCTGCGATCCACTGGTGAGTGTGGTGGGTCAGAAACCCTTCTGGATGCCCCACATCAATCCTGTTCACATTCCTGCTCCCCGGCAGCCCTCTGGCAAAAATACAGCACAACCGACTCACAGCCCTCCCTTTGTTTCTTGTGGTTGAAGCTCACTGCTGGTTATTCCTGGCCTTGCTCTGGGATCCCAGGTCTGGGTGTCCAGAGCAAAGGCGGCGTGGAGAGGGGCAGGAAGGAGGCCCTGAGACCTGCCAATAGAAAGATTTAGAGGGTGCAGAAATACCTGGGAGGGGAGTGAGACACTGATCAGGGGTCGGGAAAAGGAGGCAGATTTTCTGCCTGTGTGGAGAACGGCTGGGGCTGCCACCTGGTCAGCTCTGGAGCACTGCCAGAGCCCCAAAGCCCTGTCAGAGCCCCGGAGCCCTGTCAGCTCTGGAGCCTTGTCAGCTCTGGAGCCCTGTCAGATCCCCTGGAGCCCTGTCGGACTCCCAGAGCCCTGTCAAAGCCAGTGGAGCTCTGTCAGATCCCCTGGAGCCCTCTCAGAGCCCCGGAGCCCTGTCAGACCCCTGTTAGCTCTG
>VXAK01001492.1:35557-85568 GCA_013399435.1 Arenaria interpres | reverse complement strand
GGCGGGCTCCGGGGGCGGGCGCAGGCGCGGTGCTGTTATTGTTCCGCTGTGCCGCCCGGCGGCTGCTTCGCGCCCGGCGCCGNGGAGAGAGGGTTTGGGTTGGCAGGCCCTGCGGCCGCCTGCGCGGTGCGGTTGGGAGGTGGCGTGCGGTGTGTGCCCCCTCCTGTCAGGCGGAGCGGAGCGGGGCGGCGGGCGGGGAGACGCCCCCGGGGGCGGCCGCCCTTTGGTAGTGAGGGCTAAGGCTGGGTCTCGCCTCACGGGAAGGTCTGGCCTCCACTCCCGAGCCCCCGGGGGCGATGCGCGGGCAAGCGGCCTCCCCCCGAGCCGAGGAACGGCGGGGCCTGGCGCGGCTGAAGGGCCTTGTCAGCCCCCTCAGAGCCTCGTCTGGCTCGGGCGGCCTTCCCCCGGCCTGTCTGCCTCGGGGAGGCCGGGGGGGTAACGTGTGGCTCATCGGGACTCGCTTCATTCCGTAGCCGATTTCAGAGATTCTCTGGAACCTGCGGTGGTAGAATGGGGCTGCAGGGTCCCTTCCCCGCCCAGGGGAGGGTAAGCAGCTCTCGGCTCCCCCAGGGCAGAAGAAGCTGTTCCTGGCCTCTCCCGTGGCCTGAGAGGAATCTGGGCAGCTGGTGGGAGAGGCACTTGGAAACGGGGTTTGTTTCCTGTTGACATCCAAGATAGATGCTTTGGGAGTCGTTAAATGCTCAGCTACAGCACCTATCACCAAGGGTAGCATCTCAGACTTTACTAGATCAAATGGGTTTTAGACGAACTTAATCAGGAGGAGTGCGTGTATTCAAATTAATCAGTGGTGCTTCAAAATTTGTGTCTAACTGCTTTGTGAAAGAAAAGGTTTGTGAGGTTTTACAGTACAGCATTTGAATTTTTCAAAGGATTACATTTAAAATTCAGCAAGTACAGCTTGGAACTTACAGGAATATCCTTCAGCCAGTGCTCACTCTATCTGCTTTTGTCACCTGCAAGGTGTGAGATTTGTGTGCTCCAGTGAGAAAGCACAATCTGTGTTAGTGTAAAAGAATGGCACCTATTTCTAGCAATCTCATTGCAGATTGTTTGCAAGCATTAAGTTGTTTCTTGGTGAAATTCATAGATGATCTCCAATGTGAAATTCCTCAGTTTTACTCAATCAGGTTCCATGTTAGCAAACAGAAGAAGATTGCAGTGACTAAGTAAGTGTATGTCATTCTCTCAGCTTTAATTATAAATCAGTTCTGGTTTTAAGTCCCCAAATTCACGATCCTGTGGGGATGTATGCATCTACTTGAGTTGATGCACCAGCATTTGTGCTTAAACACACAGGTATGTTAACAGTAGTGTTACAGCCTGTGTGTGTTTTTTTGGTTTTTTTCTTTTTCCAATAATTATAGATCAACAAGCCTGAGAAGCTGGACAAACCAGAGAGCTGTGATAATGTCAAGGTTGTTGTTCGATGCCGGCCTCTTAATGAACGAGAGAAGGCTACAGGCTACAAAATGGCAGTCAACGTAGATGAAATGAGAGGAACGATAACTGTTCATAAAACAGACTCTTCCAATGAGCCTCCCAAGACGTTCACGTTTGACACAGTGTTTGGACCAGAGAGTAAGCAGCTGGATGTCTATAATTTAACTGCAAGACCTATTATTGACTCTGTCCTGGAAGGATACAATGGTAAGTCCCTTGTTGTTTTAAGTCAAGGATCCCATCTCCTAATCTTTGTGTTGGTGGAGTTCCTGCTGATCTTATTTAAGGGAGTTTCACCTTCTGAGGGCTGCAGCCCTGTATTGTTTCTGTTGTGGCCTCTAACTTAAAATAGCCCGAAGGTACTTGCTGTTCTGAGTGTTCTGTTCAGTGGTTGCACCTACTGTGCTCATTAACAGTGGGAGATGGGTGATGAACAAGGCCCAGCTGAGGTCAGTCAGCTGTATGTTTTTATCCTGTATCTTCTGTTTGCAAAAGATATACGCTTTATCTCATTATCAGAAGTCTCAGCGGCTCTTCACTATACAATTTCAGTACCCAGGCAGCTGCCACGGTCCTGCAGTAACTAGGTATGCATACCAGACTTGTGCATAGCACTGCTGCATATTCTCTGCTAAACTTTGCTGTTTTAAACTAAGATGACTAGTTAAACACAGATAATGTGCCCTGCCCCACAGATAATCTGTTGTTTCCCACATCTGGGAAGAGTATGACCGTGATTTGTGTGTGTGTCTGTTATGCATGTAAATGTATTATGTAAAGGAAAGCAGTTACTAGTAAGGAAGCAAATTACTGCTTTCCGTAACAGTATGCTGTAAACAACAATGGATTACAAAGTTTTTTAAAGGTTTGTAAAATGCCTAGTAAGCTTTTATGCTAACACACCCAGGTTTCAGCTGATGAAAGTTCATGGTTCAGAAATTAAGGGTTTAAAGCTGCACCAGGGGAGGTTTAGGCTGGAAATTAGGAAGCATTTCTTTACCAAGAGGGTGGAACAGGCTTCCTGGAGAGGTGATCGGTGCCCCAAGTCTGTCAGTGCTTAAGAGGCATTTGGACAATGCCCTTAACAACATGCTTTAACTTTTGGTCAGTCCTAAATTGGTCAGGCAGTTGGACCTGGTGATCATTGTAGGTCCCTTCCAACTGAAATAGTCTATTCAGCTTTTTCCAAACTGTAACGTTAGTGGCTTGACAAGGAAAACTTGAGTTTCCAGCAGTGCTAGGCTAAACTTAAGAACCAGTATATTACTGGAGTCTGGGATCTCAGTAAATTTTCTGGATGCCTTCCTGTGCAGGCTAATTATTTAGTCCAAATTGTAGCTGCAGGTTCAGAACTGGGCTTGTGCTGTGGCCTGTGCTGTAGAAGCCTCACACTGTTTCTGCTGTGGCTTAGAGCACTAGCAGTAGTTGGTTTTGCAGTTGGTATATAATCATCTTCCTCTAATTGACCATGTTATTAATTGGGCTTGCCTTAATTATTTGTGTGTGAGACCTAGCTGTACTAGCATTTCATACTTTAATCACTCTGCGCAGTTAAAACAAGCTGACTTTTCTCAGATATCTGGCAGGCTGGAGGAAACAGTGCCTCGGCCCTGTCTGCTGTGGTTGTCCAGCATTTCTATTGCTCCTGGCCTTGTGCAGTGTTTACTGGAGTGGGTGGGAAATTTCAGCTCCTTAAAAATAGAGGTGTTTAGTGCTCTCAGGCTAAGAAGGGGTGAAGTAAAACTGCAGTCAGCAACTTCTTACAGTTTGTTCATATATTTTTTTTTCTTATCCTCCAGGTACTATTTTTGCATATGGGCAGACTGGAACAGGCAAAACTTTCACCATGGAAGGGGTCCGAGCAGTTCCTGAGCTTAGAGGCATCATTCCCAATTCCTTTGCCCATATATTTGGTCACATTGCCAAGGCAGAGGGGGATACAAGGTAAACAGCTTCTCTTCAGTGTTTCTGTCTTCGTCTGTCCATCTGTAGTAGGAGCCTGACCTTGACAACGGCGACTGAAAGGGTACCTCTGGCCCTAGCTGAAAGTATTCCTACTTAGGCAGTTCTTCACGGGTAGCAGGATTGTGTTGGACTATCACTGCATTTTCTTTGCACTCTGTGGTTGTGTTCGGTGGACTAAGAAAGCTGCCCAACTGTTTGTCCTCAGGTTTTTAGTCCGTGTGTCTTACCTGGAAATTTACAATGAAGAAGTGCGGGACCTGCTGGGAAAAGACCAGACACAGAGATTAGAGGTGAGCCTGCCCTTCTGAATGTGACTGTTTTAAATCAGTGAGCAATATTGTATTTTAAAGACCAGAGAAGCACTCGAAGGGAAGTGGGAGGTTGGGCTGCTCAGCACATGTACGGTTTCCTTTAACATACAGTAGCTGGACAGCAATACTGACTCCTCTGAATCCTTTCCACTTGGTCAGCTGTATAGTGAGAAACTGGCTGTTCCATCTCAGTCAGTTTTGTGCCTGCACTTCTAAGTGTGGCACGCTTAGAAGAACCCTCAGCAGCCTTTCTAGGAATTGGAGACTGAGATTTGAAGTCACTGTTTGCCACCAGGGAAAACCAGTAGAATATCGTCCTGCATGAGTTGGTCCCTTAGCTGCTCTGATTCCAAGTGTTGGGGTGTTTTATGTGTAAATCAGAACCTAGAGGAGTAAATTTGAAATTTGCTTTTGGGGATCTCCTAAGGATGCTCAGTCTAAACTGTTTCTCTCTTAGGTTAAAGAGAGACCTGATGTGGGAGTTTATATCAAAGACCTTTCAGCTTATGTCGTAAACAATGCAGATGATATGGACAGAATCATGACTCTGGGCCACAAGAACCGTACGTAGCCTTGCTGTGGGCAGGTTTATAGCTCAGACAGAACAAAGGTCTGGTGATGAGACCACAATAAGAGATCCTAGTGCTGGAAAGATCATTCAGCTGAGCAGGGCAAAAAGGTATCTCCTCCCAAATCCTTTCTGTGCAGGAGGAGGTAATGAAGGCTGTGCCTCTCACATCGGCCAGTGCCAGTGGGGGAAACAGCAAAGGGGAGGACGCGATGAGGGCAGTCAGCATTGTCAGAACTACTAGTGTGTGTCTTGGTCCTTTCCCTCTTCAGCTCTGATCAGGATGGGCAACAGCTAGCACTGTGCTGGGAGTGGGAAGTGGTTTATGTTTTCCCGTTCTTAGTAAAGCTCAGATCTTTTATGACCTAAAGTCCTGACTGCTCTTGCTCTTGGCAGGGATTGCTGTGTTCTTATTTCTCAAAATACAGCTGTTTTCAGGGATCAGCTGCAAATGCCTTTAGGCTACTGATCTCTGTAGTGTTACAAAAACAGGTGAGAACTGCTCCTGCTCTTGGGATGGGAGTCTGTGGTTGACTTAGACTTAAAGCGGCTGTAACACTTGTGCTAGTCCGGATTGGAGATGTGTTGCAGCTTCAGTACCCAAGAACACAGTTTGCTGCGGAATCTGAGCATCCCTCTTCCATCTTCTGAGAAACAGGGTTGGGTAAAGAGGCGGGGATAAGTCTCCTTTGAGAGCAGGAAGAGTGTTAGAGGAGCATGTGATTAATTCTGAAGACGACATTGCTTTTCCTCTCTATTAAAAGGCTCTGTTGGTGCCACAAACATGAACGAGCACAGCTCCCGTTCGCATGCCATCTTCACCATCACTATTGAGTGCAGCGAGAAGGGGGTCGATGGAAACATGCACGTGCGCATGGGCAAACTGCATCTCGTCGATCTTGCTGTAAGTAGGACTCGTCTGTCGGCCCTCTTCCATCGCACCGCTGCTCACGTGTGTGCTGCTGAAGGCGCAGTAAAGGGCATGTCCCGTATTCCACAGCTAAAGCCCAGGCTTCTGTTTGATACTTGTCTTCTATGAAGTATTCACTCAGGGCCTGAAATCAGAGGTGTTCCAGGAAGAGTCTTTAGAGTAGCTAGAGCCTGTCCCAGTATAAGGGCTCTCTTGCTTCTATAAATTAATCATTAAATGGATAAATTACACTGGAAAGAGCTCTCTGGACAGAAGAACTGGGTCTTTGCAAGAGTTCTTGTGGGTTTCTTTTTAGAGGGTTGTGACCGTGTAGTGCATCACTTGCAAATTTGCTCCCTCTGTTGCTCACTTTGAACCAATGTAATTGTGCTGGTAAAATGTGTCTTTAGCCCAAACTTTACATTGGAGTATCTTTCCTTGGAGAAGATGCAGGAAAGGGGAGACTACAGCCATACAATATCCGCATGTTAACTTTATTTATACGAAGCATGTTTTAGGTTACGCTATGAAACTCTTTAAAGTAGTTGCAGTGTTGCTTTTCTCCCTTGATCTACCAATAGGAAAGGTTGGAGATGGTGCTTAGCAGCTCCAGCTGAGGGGCTCTGTAACTGCTGACGTGCTTCTCATAACATTCTTGTTCATGGGGACAAAAATGTCCATTTTCCCACCGACACTATCAGTTGAGGCCTGTTTGACTTGTCTCTTTAATGGTACTTGGCTGGGTTCTCTGGTGGTTGATGAGGTTAGTGGCACGTCTGCTAGCATGTAGCTGATCCTATTTGGAGCAGGGAGAGGTATTAGGAGATCTATTGTAACTCCTGCTGCTTCTTGTTCCTTTCCCAGGGTTCTGAAAGGCAGGCGAAAACTGGAGCCACGGGGCAGCGACTGAAGGAAGCCACGAAGATCAACCTCTCTCTTTCCACACTGGGGAACGTTATCTCTGCGCTGGTGGATGGCAAGAGCACCCACGTGCCCTACCGCAACTCCAAACTTACACGGCTCCTTCAGGATTCTCTGGGGGGCAACTCCAAAACCATGATGGTAAGCTGAGAAATGCCCTTTCCAGTGCCAGCTGTCGAGGTGCGTTTTTACAGGCACAGCATAGTGACTCTGCCACGAGAACAGCCTGGCATTTACCTCTTGGTTTCAGAGCTCTTTGTGGCTCAGAACTTTTAATGTTTTTTTTCTATATTTTCTCTTTGCCGCCTTACAGATGAAGTTTTAAACACAGTGCAAATGTACATCTGTGCGTAAGATCGAGTAAAAGCTGCACTTGGGTAGCCAAAAGCAGCTTTGGTGTAGAAGCAGCAGGAAAGCTTGGAAAAGCGTAGCAGTGTGAGATTAGCAGAGCTGGAGATGGGTCCCTGAAGTTACTTGTAGGGGCTCTACCACTGTCCCTCAGTAACTGGGTTTTCTGTGTGTCCCAGTGTGCAAACATCGGACCAGCGGACTACAACTACGATGAGACTATCAGCACTCTGAGGTACGCAAACCGAGCCAAGAACATCAAAAACAAGGCCAGGATTAATGAAGATCCCAAGGATGCTTTGCTTCGCCAGTTTCAAAAAGAAATTGAAGAGCTTAAGAAGAAGCTGGAAGAAGGTGAGATTCCCCTTCCTCCTTTCTCTACTCTGATGCTTGTTCTGTTTGAGTGTGAACATTCTTTGCCATTTGAAGATGTGGCACGAGTTTGGTAGCTGGTGCGGGTCGGTGTCCTGGCTTTGTTTGCCCTGCTGGGCTCCAGGAGCGGTGTCCCAAGGACAGCAGGATGCTGGTGGTGGCCCGGCAGTGGCCTGGCTTTGTCCTCTAGGTGGCACTTGGCACCCAGATAAGCGATGCCACTGGGCTGAGCTGGTGTGCCGGGGTTTGCCTGTGAAGCAGGTAGGGCTCTGGGCATGATGTAGGGAGTTAAAATGTGCTGTAACAAAGTCAGATGTTTTGCGTGTTTGAGGAGGGGTGCATTTTTCAGGAGGAAAATGAACCAAATTTGTGGAGTTAGGACTGGAGCTGACTTCCAAACAATGCATAGAGAAACAAGAAGCTTCTTCAAGCCCTGTAGCTTTGTGGCCTTGCCACACTATTAGTCCATCAACATCGAGGGAGCTTCCTGAACAGTGACCTTGGCCCTCCAGAGAGATGCCTGTGGCACAGAAGAGCTGGAGCAGTCACTCCAAACTTACTGTTGGGATCCTGCCCCCATCAGGAGCAGCAGGAAACGGTCGGTAACTCCCTTCAAGGAGTGGGAACGGGGTGTAGGTGTTTCACCCCTGGTGGGCTGAGGGTGGCTTCTTAGATTTTAGACTCTAAGCTACAGAACAAACAGCCTTATATTTGCTACTGTTACTGGGAGGGTGGGATGTTAAATGTTGGATTCTATTCAGTTTGGTTTCCAAACTCTGCCTGAATCATCTGAGCAGAGTGTCTGCGATGGCAACAGTGATAAACATCTGTGGAACTGGACATTTTTCTCAGTTAACAGCCATCTAACTTGATGTATACAAGTGTCTGATTAAGTAGCAAGTCTGTGTGAACTTCGTTCATCTGACCCCAAGGCATGGAGACATCCTGCTGTGAAAATTTTGTAGCTTAATGCCTCAGCAATGCAAGGATGCTTTATTTCCCATGAAAAGCACCCACTTGAGCTTTAATGTATACACACTGACCTCACAGCATTAAATTGCTTATCTTGATTTTCCTTACAGTTCCTGAGCCATGGCAAGCTGTCTTGTCTGCTCAGCAGTTAATGACTTCTGCAGGTCGGACACTGCTGGGTTTGGACAAATGCTGCTGTCACAGTAACAAACTGAACAAGCACACTCTTTTCTTCCAGGGGAAGAGATATCTGGTTCTGAAAGCAGTGATTCTGAAGAGGAGGATGAAGATGACGATGGGGAGATCGGAGAGGATGGGGAGAAACGGAAGAAACGGCGGGGTAAGGCAGTAGAGACTCCTGTCAGTGCCACCAATCTCCTCTTATCCAGGAGCTGGTGTCAGAAACTGTAGCTGGAGCCAGGTGGGGAAAAGTGGAGGTGTAGAGCTGCCCTACTGCCGCTGCAATTATCATGCCTCTCCTAGAAACGAAGCTGTTTGGTGCCGTCTCCGTAGATGGACAGCTCTGAACCTGTGTAGTATCTGCTTCCACTTGGGTAGCTGTGCTTGTGGTGACATCCTCTTTTGTGGTGGCTCCCTGGTTGCCGCAAGGTGGCTGTGTATGGCTTGTGACTGGTGGTGTGGAACTTCCCCTGCTCACAGAGGTGGGAGGAAGAAGGCACCAAAGACCAATGGTAGGCAGATGTGGTGTGTTTTTTTTATAACCATGGGAATGGTTGGAGGGGGATTTTGGCTGTGGTTGAGGCAAAGGATTCATCTGTCTTATGGATGTTCAGTAACTGACTCTTCTGGTTGATGCTGATAAAGGAAAAACTTGACTTTTGGGTGTCATTGTGCAAGCTGAAAAGCTGAATGGGAGCTGCATGTCCCTTGTTTGGGGGCACTGGAAATCCCGTGGTGCAGTTTGCTTTGTCCTACACCAGTGTTAAGCTTCTGCGTAACATCTAATCCCCAGGGGATGTTGCTGAACCTAGAACTGCAGGTCACCATGTGCCATGGGATGCCGTGGCCTCCAAGGAGCTTGCTATGCCCCAAAACTTCTCTGATATTTCTTCATGGGGAGTAGAGGAGTCAAGCCCAGTACTACACCTCAACTTCCAGCTTCTCTAGTAAATTAATTTTGACATTCAAACGGCCTTCCTGTCCTGATACACCCACATTTGGTTAAAAATTCCTGTTAAAGAGTTCTTGCTTTAGATATAGTCTCTTCATTTTGGTATCTGTCCAAGTAGAGTCATAGTCATAACAACTTTTACTTCGTTTTTCACCTTTTGGTAATTTCTAGAAGCAAAAAGGTTGACCACTGTCTCCAAGAATCAGGTCCTGCCCAAATCTCCTCCCAAGAGGAAACCACCTTCAAAATGCTGCTTGAAAGGAGTAGAGGGCAAATAACTGCGACTCACTCAACTTCCAAACAAGCTCCTCCGAGTTCCCTAAGGAGGGTGCTGCTCAGCAGGAGTACGCACAGTAACTCCCCTGTGCAAGCTGGTTCTGCCTTCCAGAGGGAAAAGGGCACATAAGACTGGAAAGGAGTCCTGGTCGCTGAATCCTCTGCTACTGCAGATATCCACAGCCTTCTCCACTATGATCTGGTTTTCTGTGCTGTTGCTTGAAACGGGAGCTGCCTTGGCATGTTGATTTAAGCTGTAGGCTGGTTAAGATGGGTTTTAACTGAAGCGTCTTTCTGAGCATGCAATTTTGTGCTGGGAAACGGTGGCTTTGCGAGCTGAGTCTGGGAGGGATCCGAGCAAATGCTTCCTAATGGGAACTTGTGCCTTTTTGAAGGAGGTTGCTGACCCTTTTGGGTTTCTTTCCTTTAGAACTAACTTCCCATCTGCATGTTTCTTCCTCTCTGGGTTTTTCTGTGGGACGCATTTCTGTTTTCCAGGCAGTAGCAGCAGCAGTAGTTCAGACTCCACATGCTCTGTCATAGAGAAACCTCTGGATAAGTCCTTCACTAGTGAGTGGGAGCTCTTAAGTCCTTTAAGCTTTGGCCTTTCCATAATCTGCACACTCCATTTTGCAATGCCGCACTCTTCCCCGCTGTGTCTGTTGGAAAGATAAACCTGAACTTGTAACTCTGCTAAAGCATGCCTTTTCCTTTGCTGCTTCCACGCTTGAAACAGTTGGTCAATGTGCTCGTTGTTAGCCAGGTATGTGAGAGAGAATCAAGAAGTAATAGGTTAAAAAAAAAACCTGTTTGCAATTTCTGTGTCAAACACTCCCTCTAAAATATCAGGAAAAAGTCTGAGCTAACTTTTTTTATGGGAGTTGCTACAATATGAGTTCATAAAAAGGACAGTCAGACAGGTGAAATGGGTTGTGCTGTGTTATATTGGACTCTATCTTCTCAAAATTAATTTTGGAGAAAATGGATGGAGCAGTCAACAATCAAACACATAGTTTATACTTGCAAAGAAAACATGGTAATACTTGGTTGGTTTGCTTTTTTTTGGGAGGTAATTAAAAAAAAAAATCTTCAGTGGTGGCTGGGGTTTAACTGCCCCATGGCATTAAGATCTTGATCACTGGGGGACTTAATTTAGAGGAATAAGGGGTCTAGATTTTGGTCTAATGGTGAGGAAAACCTGAGCTGCTCCTGGTCTGAGAGGGGGCTCTGGGCCTTTAAAGACTCCACAGTCAATTAGTAATGACTGAAGAAATAAATCACATCTTGGAACTTGGCTTGTAGGGCCTTCACCCACTGTTGTGGTTATGCTGTATAGATGCAGTCTGCTCTCCTTCCTCTGGGAGAGAGTCTGTAAGCTCCTGCTGTATAGTTCAATCACTAATTTTTACCAGTTACGTCAGTGGAAATCATCAGCTCAGAGAAAAGTGTGTGAACTGGTTAAGAAGGATCACAGCCTAAGGGAGACCTTTGGTGGGTCTCATGATGGTAGGCTTGGGATCTGCTTGCTTCAAACGTGCTCTCAAAGCTTGCTTGAAACCTGAGTATTTTATTTGGATGAGGACAGTTAATAGCAAACTGCTGATGTGGCAGTGGGTGGCTGAGTCCATCTCCTGCATGTTTGGAGACAGCTCTGTAGTGGAAGTGGCACTGGGTGCTTAGGAGAAGTGTGGCGCTCTGTGGTTTGGGATATTAACTGTCCTCAAGCGTGATGCTTTTGCATGTGATGTCTTTCATTATCCCTTTCCTGTCCTGCCTTTTTTGCTGCTCTTGCCTGAATAACCAAAACTGGCTATATACCTCTATGGAAGCATCAGTTACTGCAAATTAACCTACTAATACCCTGTGTAATTAAATGGAAGAATCTTGTGTTGAGACTCCCTGTGTGTAACTGTCATGTATCTTGCAAAGAATTGGCCTGGAAACTTGATTAAAACTTAGAACAAGTCTTCTGTATGCTAATATTTCACAGGTAATATAACAGAATTGGCTTTCTTGAGGGGGAGGGAAGCACTAAGTCTCTTATACAAGAAGAAATCTACTCTCTTTAATTGTTTCTTAGGGCATGATTTTTGCGGCAGGCTCCTAATGTTACATTTAGATTCTGCATTGCATTGAATGGGCAGAAGAATGCAAGAGTGAGCTGAAGATTATCCTGGTTATGCAAAGCACTCTGAAGTACAGAAACTCTCTGCTTTAGCATAAAATCAAGATGCATTAATGTTTGCTGTAATTGAGGGTTTTTTTTAGTGATGATTATCTTGTGTTTTCTACTCTAGAAACATTCTTATGAAATGAATGTTCATTCTGATGCTAATAATCTTTGTCCAAAATGATCAAAGCAATAATATATTTTCTTTCCTCCTCTTTTCATGCATATGCTGCCTCTCTGCGATTTGCTTGGTACTTCCTCCTAATGCAAGATCAAGCAGGTTGGTGTCGTTGATTTCCACCTCCTTATAATGCAATTGCAGAGCTCATGAAAGGGTCTTACAGCTTGGTTTAGTTCACCTTTTTCTCCAAAACTGAGAATACAGATGATGAGCTCTGTATAGTGCTTTCAGAAAGCTTCTTGCTCAGACTAATTAGAGAGATTTTTCTACCACAAATCCAGAAATAAATGCTTATTACATGATTCCAAAGTTTAGCAGATGGTAATTAAGATGTTGTTTGCTCTAGTACTGAAGTTCTTACCTTGTACAGAACTAATTCTCTTGTGTGTGTGAACAAAAATGTGTACAGAGGTGCACATGTGCACCCATGGTTATAAACACAGTGCATTTTGTCTGTTAGAGGTCAGATATATATCTAAATAGAGCTGAATGTCACAAACTGGAGGGAAGGGAATCCTTTTATTGAACTACTTCCTTCTGACCATATGCATTATGTCACTGAAAAACAGTCCCTTGACAGTCAATGGCTTCTGATAGTTTCTAGGCATCTGGATTCTACGGGGGTTTTTCTTCATGTGTGGAGAAGAGCAAAACAAGAAAATGAAGGATTCATGTGTAGTGAATAAAGGGAGATTTAGGACTTGTGGGAGACTTTGAGGAAATGCACGTAGGCTGGGCTCTGGCTCACTCTCCAAATGACACCCAAGGATCTCTTTGTTCATCTGCCTTGGGCACCTTGGGATTACAATGAAAATTGACTCAAGACTGGCAGAGTGACTTCCCAGAGCAGCAGCTTTACCCTTTGTTTCAAAAATCACAAGTGTTTGGGACCAACCCTTCAGGCTGATAAATTCAATAAGTTTCTCAATGGCCACTCACATTTCATGGAGGATTACAAAGGATCTGGTTTGCTGTGGTTGTAGTTTAAGTTGTAAAGATGGAGCTGAAAAATCACAGCAAACCTTGATACCTTCAAATCTGTGGGTTGTCATTGTATGTAGGTCAAATACTATCATAAAGTTCCTTTAATTGCCTGATTTTCATAGGGTTGGTCTGAATTTCCCTAGTCTCTGTATTTTCATAATGTGTCCTTAAAATAGGTACATGCTGATTTTGTGAAGGGTAAACCCGTAAGGGCTTCTGCAAATTTCAGATTAGCATCCTCACCACACCCCTCCTTCGCTGCCCATGGGGTGTGGTGGGGATGCTAATCTGAAATTTGAGTATGTAACTCCTGGTAGTTTTAACTCTTATTGCTGTAGGTCAACCCAGTCTTCTCTTTTCCTTCCTTTGGCTTGATCCGCATAGTTAGAACATCCGAGTTTCCAGCTCAGACTTATCTCTGGGCAGTGTTCTTTCTCCAAGTGTTCTTCGTATTTTTTCCTATTTTGGGGGCATAATATTATTGTGTTAGCTATACAGCATTCCTTCTCTGTAGGAACTGGTAACAACTGGTCAATGTTAAAATGGGATTTGAAAGACCTCAGTTGTGCCCAGCTTGGAGCTGACATTAATTTAATTTTTGTTAAATGCAATTATTGAATCTAAACTTGGAAAAAATGCTGTGATACAGAGGCTGTCTTATTTTTCTGATTTGTTTTCCCTCTCTTCCAAAGGCAAAAAGAAAGTTTCCCCTGATAAGATGATAGAGATGCAAGCAAAGATTGAAGAGGAGAGAAAAGCTCTTGAAACTAAGCTTGATATGGAAGAAGAAGAAAGAAATAAAGCCAGAGCTGAACTGGAAAAGAGAGAAAAAGACTTACTTAAAGCTCAGTGAGTACCCTGCTCTGAGCAGTTTGTGTGGTTGGGTGGGTTTTCCCTTCCTTAATCTCCAATTTGGTTATGGATATTTGGAGATGCCTGGTGAGGTACCTGTCAAACCCTGTATAAACTGAACATCAACTCTTGCTATTATGGAAGAGGAGCTTACTCTGCTTTCAGAGTTTAGAGCAGATGGAAAAGACAAACTTTATCCTTTTGCCACTTTCTTCTCTTAGCTTTATCTAGTTGTGCAAGATAGCCTAGAAACAGATGAATCCTCCCAACCCTGGAGATGTGTGGAGAGCAGCAGTTCTGCTGTACTGCTTGGTCAGTAGCTGTGCAGAAGCCAGGTTTCTTGCAGCACACTGTCACTTTGGGTGTTGGGGTTCTCCATCCTGGAGCTGAGAAGCTGCTGAGATCACGTTGGCCCATGCAGATAGGACAGTCCTGCTGTCAGAGGCTGCTCCAGCAGCAGCCAGTGTTCCTGGTTTGCATCTCAGCTGCCCTTCCTTGATCTCTGCTCACACCCTTCCATTTCTGCAGCTGCTTCTGGGCATCAGTGATGGGATACCTTGGGGAGCCCAATAATATCACTGGGGACCTGCAGCCCCTCACAGAGGGGACTTGCAGCAGAAGAGACTTCTCTGCTGACCTGGTTTTGCTTGTGAGACAGCGATGGGAGCTGGAGCTCGGGGAACTCCCTGCGTTCACTTGCACTGCCTCACCCCCGCTTAAACCCCTGGCAGCCAGACAAGTTTTTCCAGCCCTGTGAATGCTGTCTGGGCTGTAAAACTGAGCTGGACCTGCTGCCGTGCAAGCACTGTGGGACAAAGTTTTACGCTTACCTGTCTCTCTAGACAAGAGCACCAGTCCCTCTTGGAGAAGCTGTCTGCACTGGAGAAGAAGGTGATTGTAGGAGGAGTGGACTTGCTGGCAAAAGCAGAGGAGCAAGAGAAGCTGCTGGAAGAATCAAATATGGAACTGGAAGAACGAAGGAAGAGAGCGGAACAGCTTCGCAAGGAGCTTGAGGAGAAGGAGGTGGGGTTAAATGCTGTGGCTGTCTGAAAATAGCAGTGGCAGGACACGCTGTCGTGTGCCTTGGCATTGCTCGTGTGGATGGAACATGGATCTGCTCTGAAAGCATGGCAGAAGCTGAGTGCTTCGGGGGCCACGCGTTGGCAGCGCAATTGCTGTGGGTCTGAGCCAGCCCTTGGCAAATGCTTTGTTTTGTTCAAGTAGTTTCTCCTCTTGTTCATACTGCTGCAGACGGTTTCTTTGCTTGTGTTAATGTGTGGATGTCTGTGCTAAATTTTGCACACAGCAAGAACGCTTGGACATCGAGGAGAAGTACACCAGCCTCCAGGAAGAAGCACAGGGAAAAACCAAGAAGCTGAAGAAAGTTTGGACCATGCTTATGGCTGCAAAATCAGAGGTTAGTGCCTGAAATCCTCCGCTTGTGGTGACAGGAAGGACCGTGGCTGGGAAGGGTAAGGCATCAGCTTAGTAATGCTGGAAAAAGTGCCATACATCTAGAAATGTCTTTGTGTGGTCCATTTGGCTCACGTAATTCAAAAAGATCTAGTTAAGTCTGGTGTCAGAGCTTCACAAGGGCATGTTGTAGAGCTTTTCTCCAAGCCGGACTGTGAGACCCTGAGATCCAGAACTTCACGGAAAAATGCTGGTTATTTCTGAAACAAAATGAAAGTTGTTTGCTGGTGGCTTGATCTCCTGCTTTGCAGCAGCCCAAGTGCTCCTCTGCTCTTACCTGTCTGTCCATTCTGCCGGTTGGCCTCTGTGTCTCTTCCTCAGTCTCACTGGATCGATGTATCCTTTTGCTGGTATCCAGTGTTCCTGCTTCATCAAAAGTGCATTTTGTCTTTGGGATCAGGGACTTTCCTTGAAATCTTGCCAGGAATATAATTTGTCTGCACGCTCTTCATCTGCTCGTAGCTGGTGCAGAGCTTGGGTTGGCACAAGGCCAGTTTTGGTTTTATGAAACTGAGAACTTAATGCTATTTTCAGCCATCTCTGAGCTGGAACGTTTCAGAGGGTTTATTCTTCAGAGATAAATATTCTAGTACTTATAACCAGAGTTTGCTTTAGCTTCCTAAAACCCTCATATAGGCAGAAGATTGTTCTTTTTTTAGGCTGTTGCCATGTCTTAAGCTAGCTCTGCTGCCTCTCAAATGCCTGCTTTGTCTTCAGATGGCAGATCTGCAACAAGAGCATCAGAGGGAGATCGAAGGATTACTAGAGAACATTCGGCAGCTGAGCAGGGAGCTTCGCCTTCAGATGCTCATCATAGACAACTTCATTCCTCAGGACTACCAGGTAAAGACAACCTGTGGCTGAGGATGTAGACACGATGTGCTGGGCCCTCTGGCTTTATTTCTGTCCAACAAATGGAACGAGTTGCTGCCTTTTCCCTTTGTGAGGCTTGGAGAGTGAACTGATTGACGCTTGGCTGCTGAGGGGGTGTGTTGTTTGCTGTGGCTGAGCTGGGCAGCTGTAACTGGGTTGCGTTCCTGGGTCTGTGCTGTTATTTGGGTTGTTAGAACCAGGTGATATTAAAATAAGAAATTATGCTTTTGTCAAGTGCCTCTTGTAACCTGGTGGATTTCTGCTTGAAGCTCTGTTGGAAGATGATCAGAGTTAGTGGGTGCATTTGGCTCCAAAACCAAAGAAATGGTGTGAATAATGAATGCAGAGTGGCTTTGGTGTGTTTCTCAGGGATTCTGGTAACTTTGGCTCTAATTCCACGGTTATGGCATCTGTTTAGGGGCAGCGGTGTATAATGTGTCGGGGTTGTAAGTGGAGGGCTATACTAATCTTAATTATCTCACAGCATGTTTACCTAATAGTTTTTTAAAAAGTTTAAGGTCACATGTATTTAACTGATACATTCACTGTGTGCCCACGTCCGGATCTGTTCAAAACCTCTTTTTTCCACTGTGCTTGAAGTTTTGCTTGCTGATGTCAGATATTAATACAAAGTAGTAAGACTGAACTTGGAACTCTTCACTTCTTGTTTTCCTTATGACCCCAATATCCAGAAAGCTTGTTATGAGCTTAAATATGGTGCATGCTATTTAATGGAAAATGTACAAGCTCTTTCCCTCAATCTTGCTTTTTTTTTCTGTATTACAATGTGTGTTTATTGTTATCCTGATGGCATTGGCATAATGGGAAACCCATGTTTTAGTGGGAGCTCCAACACATACAATTGGGGACTGGTATTTTTCTCTTCTGTAGCCTTCAGAGTGTAGATAGGGGGTTTTGAACCTGGTATGTCTGTCCTGATAAAACAACTTGGAATGGTCAAGACTGTTTTTACACAGCTTGTCCAGGCCTTTAGGGATGGATGTTCTGGAAAATGCATCTGGAGGGTAGAGTGTGCGAGTCTATAACAATTACTGTTCTTGTTTATTTCTAGGAAATGATTGAAAACTACGTTCACTGGAACGAAGACATCGGAGAATGGCAGCTGGTAAGGCACCCGCCTGGCTGCTGGGCAAGCTGCTGTTGGCACAGGCTTCTGAGGGGTTCAGTCCAGCCCAGAAGGAGATGGATAAAGCTGTAGCCAGTGTTACTGTGCACAGCAGACTTTACTAACAGACTTTTCTTTCTTTAAGAAATGCGTTGCGTATACAGGGAACAACATGAGGAAACAGACGCCTGTCCTGGATAAGAAAGAAAAAGATGTGAGTGACCCTTTATAATCACGCGTTGAAGTGGGCAGGTCTGAGCTCTGCTGCTGCCTATTTACGGGGACACCGCCCCATTTCAGTTTTGGTTGGGTTTTTTTGGAGAGATGAGTCTTTCTAGTGTTACAAAAGCATTGTTGATCGGTGTGTAAAAAGATTCTGACGTTTTTGTTTTGTGGGTTTTTTGTTTGGGTTTTTTTAGCCCTTTGAAGTGGACCTTTCCCATGTTTACCTCGCATACACTGAAGAAAGCTTGAGGCAATCTCTGATGAAGCTGGAGAGGCCGAGGACTTCAAAAGGAAGATCCAGGCCCAAGACGGGTAGAAGGTGAAGAACTTTGGGGTATTTATATGTAATGGGGGATTTACCCAAGGGAAGGCTTAAGTTTGTGCATGCAAACTTACTGTAAGTCTTCAAACACTTGCTTAACAAGAAGACAAAATGCTAAAATTCTGCACGGTATCAAGTTTACCGGTGCCAGGTATGGGAGAACCAAGCTGAAATCTCTTTCCTGCAGTAAGGCGTTGTCCAGAAAGACTTGTCTGGGAATTCTTCTGATGCCCTTTTGCTGAATTCCCCTCTTTTGGCTGCTTTATTTTCCTGTGTTCTGTGGTCCGGTTTATCATCTGAGGCATCAACAGTGCATCTGCTGTTATTTCTGGGAAGTAACCTGCTGTCGGGGGAGATTTCAGCAGGGGTTTTCTTGGCTATTTTTGTTTGGTGGAAGAGTAACACTGTGTAGTTTTGACTTGAAATGTGGCTGGTCCCTATCTTTCCTAGACAGCGTAATGATGTGTGTGTGGTGTTATTTTTCCCTTTCCCCTCTCCAAACAGAAAACGTTCGGCAAAGCCAGGAGCCGTCATTGACTCTCTGCTGCAGTAGGTGTGACCTGTCAGAATTGCCGTAAAAAAAAAAAAAATCAGTGAGTGTATAAGACTTGCCCAGAATTTGGAATTCAAGAGATGGCACAGTTTGACATGGCTGTAAAATCCATGCCTTGCTGGTATGGAGCTTTATTTTAAAAAAAATATGTATTTTTCCTTAGTTGCCCGTACATTGTATGTTATATTAACATAATATTAAACTGGTATATAAGATGGCTGTGAAATTCCATGTGTTATACGTGTTGTGCAGGGAAACTATTGTCAGCAATCCTTGTTGAAATGTATAGAAAATAAGGGTTCTAGATGTGTTAAGTGCTATAGACGTGTTAGCTCAAAACGGTTGATGAAATCCTACAGTTTAAGGCTGGTAAATCTGATTTATGCCCTGCTTTGCACATAACTGGCAGCTTTCACTATTGTCCTCTGTTGCACTGATCTGTGTTTGAATGTGGTTGCTGTGAACCTTTGAATTAAGAGCATCAAACCCTTTTATTTAAATATTCCTCACTGTGGCTATTAACCTGATGGCATTATGTATCAAATACACGGTCCTGTCCCCTCCGTTTGCCGTACCAAGGAAGTAGTTGAGCAGTGGAGACACAAACTACAAAAGTCTGAGACTTCTGGGAAGGGCCCACGCTCTGTTTAAGTGCAACAGAAAACATGTGTGTCTTAGTAGTGCTTTTATTTTTGTCTCTTTGGTGTGATCTGCTGGCACTGGGCAGAGTGAGGCCTTTGATGCAAAGGCAAAAGAGTGCGCTTTTCCCTCCTTTTAAAGCTGTGTTGCAGCATTGCTTTGGCTGCTTTTTATGCTTCTGAGCTGGATTTTTTTTTCAAATATATGTGAATCGGTTTATAATCCGAACAGCGGAGATTAATGAAGGGGAATGCTATAATGGTGGAACTTGGCTTCAGCCTTTGGGATTGTGAGCATTATGGCTCCATTTTTCTCATCCCTGGCTACCAGGGCTTTGGACAAGTGCTCTAAATTGAGGGTGGATTTGATTTTTCCTATATTTAAACAGGCGTGAAATGCCTTATTTTCCCGGAACGGTAATTTCCCCTGAAATAACTGATGCTGTTTGCGTTCCTGCGTAGATTGTATCATCTCGGGTTTCTGGCTCTGTTGATAACCATTGATTTGTGGTGGCTGCTCTTTTCTTTGATATTTATGCTGCTAATAGACACCTATCACTTTAATAAATTGCTTTTGTGTCGCAGAGAAAACACATCTTTGCTTTGTAACTCCTGCTGGAGCACATCAGTTGCAGGCGTCGTAGCGGTTCCCCTCCCAGGGTGGTGGTAATTAGCTGTAACTTCATCTAATCTTAGTGTTACCTAGAGGTTTCAAAAGCTGTGATTACTCATAGGAGAAATTGAGTCCGTAAGCATGACAGAAAGAACAGGGCAGCTCCTTAGGTGTCCTGAGTTCTTGCTTGTAGTCACGTTGGCCATTACCAGAATGTTCTTGTGAAGTAGAGTAGTTAAAAGCTGAGACCCTGTTCTTGCTGTCGTGATGCTTAACTGGATGCGACTCTGCAACAGGTCTCTAATAGTTAAAATTTGTCCTCTAAGGGCATGTTTTGCTCTGGAGATATATTTAGTGCTATTCTAAATGAATTCTAAGCTTTTCCCTGTTTTGTTTTTTTTTTTTTTAAATGTGTTTTTCAGGATCATGACCTAAGAGAAGGACATGCTGCCCTCTGTCTTTTGGGGGGAGGGAGTTCACTTAAGTTCATACAAGCTCTGGTTTTGTCACCTAAGTTCCTACAGGATGCAAATACAAACACTGGCATTTGTTTTCTCTAGCTTAGCATTTAAAGAGGTAAATAATCAGAATTTTTGTCTGATCTAAGCTGTGGTTGGTTTTGCCCTTGAAGAGCTGACCGTCTTTTGCTCAGAAAGGGTTGGGTTGTCTCGTGTTAATACTTCTCATCAAGCAAGACAGGCTGAAAATGGCTTAAATACTGTTTTGTCCTAGGCCTTGTGTCAGTTCTCGGTCCGAGCAGAGAGATGTGTGATTTTTGGCCTGTGCTTGTTCTCAGAACCAGGGGTAACCATTGTATTTCCCCTTGTGTTATGTCTTATGCTAAGATTGGCTGAGTCATCTGTTTTTAAGGGAGTTTCTCCTGAACTGAGCTTTCAAAAAGACTATTGAAAATTCTTGTACCTGACAAGCATCAGTGGCTTAAAGATACTACTGTGATTCATGACACTGCAGTTAAAATATTTAATACTTAACTCTAAAGGCATATGCTTTACGACTTAATGTTACAGTCCTGCTGCTGAAAACAATAGTACTCTGCGTATTTAACTGAGCCTTGGGGCAGAGAAAACACTTAATAAATAATTGCTTGTACATCTCTAATTGGCAGATGGAGAAACATCTCCTGTTACAGGGGCTGGAGAACAAAATAGCTGCTCTTACCAGAGGACTAAGTGGAACACTATCATGGTCCTGCTGTTCTACCAGTTTGGCTTACCTTAGAACTGGTGTGTTGTGGTGAAGTTCTGGGAACTTTTCTTTTAAAACCAGGGAGTCTGGCTCGTGGGGCTACTGTAGGGGCCCTCTCTGTAGCCCTGGACAGTCTGTGAATAGATTCGGGCTCGTTTGAATGAGGGAGGACTTTGGTTTGTGTGGGTTTAAGAGCTTAATTCAGCCATTCTCATCCCAGGTCAGTACCTGCTCTACGCTATTTATCAAAAATCATATTGCCATAAAACATACTGTGCGTGCTCATCTTTGCATCTTGCTAACAGAAAATTCCCGTCATTCCAGAACGAACATCGACCTTAACATTGAGGTTTTTGTCGCTTTATGTTTAATGTTGTGTAAATGAATTATTTCATATTTAACTTGTTCCTGATCCTTTCTTTAAGAGGAGGGGAAAACGGTCCTTAGTGCCTTTCACTGACTGACACTGTCTGCACATGTCCAGCTTTCACCTTCCTCGACAGTTCTGCTTCCCCAGCCCTGTGTACAGGAAAAACTGCTCCTTCTTTGTATAATTTCTCTTCCTATTTATTGATTTTTCTAACTGTTGATTTCTGATTATTCTTTGTTTTATGATTAAACTTTTATTCATTACACTGTATATATCAGTATTGTGTCCCTGGAGCATGTTCATACCATGAAATAAAATTCTTGATTCCTAGTTCCACCTCTCTGCATGTTTGCTTTTTTTTTTCCAAATAACTTCATACTACAGTTGAGTCAGAAAGCAGTCGGTGTAGCTCTCTGATACACAGCATTTTCTGGAGAAGCCCCAGGGCAGTGGGCAACAAGCTGCTGTGGAAGAAGTGGGACAAGAGGACATTGATCTCCTCTGGAGCCTTGAAAAGTGGGGTGAGGCCAGGATGCAGATGAGGAGATGTGCCCCAAGGAGCTGGTGAGCTCCTTGTTCAAGCCTGTCCTCTGCCAGGGTTGTCCCGAACTGGGGGAAGAGGGGCTTTAACTGTCCTTGTGCTACACGGGAAGCGTGTCCCACCCTGTGTCCCTGCAGGTGGCATGAATTTACCTGCATTAATTGGGAAGGCTCTGTTTCCTTTGCTGGGTAAACCCTGTTGTGCTGCGGTGTGACTCTTCCTCTGGAAGAGGTTTCAGGCTGCTTGTGCAGTAGGTGAGGGTGGTTGTTTTTGTGGTCTGTTCCCTCTGCAGCTCCCCCCGAGTGCTGTGACTCAGCTGATGCACGAACCAAACCCCGCGCGGTCCTGGGACTTTCCAAAGCCCTCTCCCACGCCGTGCCAGAGCGGGTTGCAGAACGGTAGACACCTAAATTACCTGCAGGACTCCAGTCCCCGGCTGCGGGAGAGACTTTAACCTCCCCCTGGCTCTGCCACAGGCTGGAGCCATCCCCTCCACGGGGCGGTTGGGCTCCCTCTGGCTATTCCTTTCGCTGCTGCTTCTGCTGGGGCATCTTTACTCCTGGGACACAAAGGCCTGGGCCATGTATAAATGGCAGATGTATAAATATACGGTTATAGCAAATGTGGGCTATATATAGACTATAAAGTGAGGGAAGGTATCCCCCTTTTCAGCTCTAGCACGTGCTTTTGAGCTCATAGCTCAGGAGCAGCCTCTGTTTGTGGCCGGTCTTCTCCCCCCTGGCTTCTCTCTGCGGCTTTTTCCTCTGCTCGGACCCGTTTTCCCCGTGTCGGGACCAGCCTTAACCCACAGCAGGACAAATCCTTGCTTTCAGCAGCTCTTGCCAGCACCACTCTTGGGCCAGTGAACTCTCTTCACTGTGGCACCACGTATTTTTTGCGACTTATACGGTGAAGTAGCCAAAGTGACTTCTGACTTCATGGTTTTAAAGCCCTGATTCCACCAGGAACGTGCCGCTGCTCAGGTCTGTGGAGTCGGTGCTGCCCCTCTGTGCCCTGGTTTCCAGCCCCCTCACAAACTTGTCCCTTGTTGATAAAGGTGAGTAGAAAATACCCATCCTCTCCTCCCTACCCTTTCCCTCCGTTGCCATCAGCCTGGTCCCTGTCGCTCCTGGCCGTGGTGCTGTGTCCCAGCCCTGGTGTCCTCTTCTCCCTGGGGCCTGAGGGGGTCTCAGCCCAGTGCCCCGCGCTCTGGCTGGCACCATCGAGCTCTCAAACACCCTCCTGGTGCTCCACAGTTGCGACATCTTATGCAGTGCCAGCAAGTTTAGTCCAAAAATACATTTATTTAAACAATTATTATAAAGAATTGTTATAAATAATCTTTTTTTAAAATACAGTGTTACAATAGTTTAAAAACAAATAAAAAAAATACGTTTTTTTTTTCCTCTTCAAGCTCTACTCTTTTACTAGTCGCTGGAGGAGCCTGTGTAAGTCCTGGAGGAAGTGCTTGAGGGAGGTAGTGTTACCTGCTGCCACGGGGCACGGGGCCTGGGAGGGGGACAAAAAGGGCCGTTAGGATGGAGGGATGTGGCTCTGCAGCCCCGTCCTGGCTGCTGGGCCGGGAGGGGACGGGGAGGAAGCCAAAAGGGCATGTGGGGTGTCGGGGCGGCGAGGGGAGGGCTGTGCTGTACCTTGTGGACTGAGCTGCTCCTCTGGGCCAGGTGGAGCAGGTTGAGGTGGATGCCCTCCAGCTGCCTGTGGCACCTCCGGCCCTCCAAGGCCACCATGCTGGCTTTGCATAACAGCTCTGCGGTGTTGTCTTGCTGCAGAAAGAAACCCTTCTGTAGGTTAAAACAGATTAAAACAGCACCAATGATACACTTCTGTTCTAAATGCTCCATTCCCAGCCAGGAGCGTGGTGCCACCAGCCGCTGATGAGATGGTCCAGCAGAGTTTGTCACAGCGTTAGGCACCTGTGTGCTTGGAGTGTCCTGGTGTGGATGTGGGACCCTGCTCCCTGAGGGGTCCCGTGGGAAGGGAGGGGGTTTGGGTGGGCAGAGGCTGTACAGAAGGACAAAAGCCCCCTTGAAGAGGTGGTCTCCCTCAGGTCCTTTGGGTAGATAAAGCTCTGTAGCAGCGACATGCGGAAGATGAGGAGCTAATAAGTGAAGTGCTGGCAGTAATAGGAAAAGGATTCAGCTGTCCTCCCTGGGGGACGTTCCCCATGGTGCCATGCTGGTCCAGTGCAGGCAGGATACTGGGATGATCCTAAGGGACCATCAAATGAGCCCCCCCTTCCATCCCCATGACCGCAGCTGGCTCTGCAGGCATTGGGTTGTGCAGCATCTCGGGCAGCTGTGGTCCCTCCCAGGGCTGGTCCCCCCCAGGGATGCTCAGCCCCCCCAGGGAGGCTGCTGTGCCCCTCGGCTGCCCCAGCAGCGTGGGCCAAGGGCATCGGCTTTCTGTGAAAACAGGAACTCCGGTACCGGGGCACTTGGCTTAGGCAGCAATTTTCAGAGCAGAAATAGGCTTTATTATCTGCTATTAGATCTCCTGCGAACTGAAGAGCTTTCCCCCAGAAACGGGGCTAAAGAGGGATCGTGTGTCGAACCCCAGCGGGAGATGCTGCGCGATAGGTGTGTGTGTGGGTGTCTGTGAGACGGTGACACACCGCTCCAAGGCGAAGGGAGAAGTTCCTCTCCTCCTTTCTGAAAAGCTCCACGACCCCTCTAACCCTGCTCCAGCACACCCTGCCCGCCCCTCCGGCCTCCCCCTCGCCGCCGGGGTGGCCGGGAGCCACCGATGCTGCTCTGCCTGGAGGTGACTGGGGAGGGTGATGGACCAGGACCAGCCCGGCACCACCAGCATCCCTGCTCGGGGCTCACCATGGGCTCCTTGCTCCCGTGCGGTGCCACACCAGGATGGGCAGGACTCCTGGGGCTCCACACCTTCCTCCGGGCTGTCCCCTGCTCTCCCCTGGCCCCCACGTCCTCTCCCAGTGCCCACCCTGCCCGTAGGACCGTTTCCCAACAAGGACCAGACAGTCTTTATCTCTCTTACCTTATCGCCTGCAAAAACATCCGTCACGTTCATCTTGTCGCAGGAAACCTTTATGGAGACACAAAGGAGAGGAGCCATCAGAAGACGCTAACGCGGATCCATCCTGCCACGTGCGCACACCCCTCCGTCTGTCTGTCCATCCCTCCTCCTGCTCCCGGCCCCCGCCCGGGGAGCCCGGTGAACCCCACGCTCTGCCGCCCCGCTGCTCGCTCAGCACCTTTCTTTGACTCAGCATCGCTCTCCCCCAGCCCCGGCGAAACGATCTGTCCCTCCCATCGGCGGGGGAAGGCTGAGGTGTGGGAACCAGCCCTACCTCCGTCCCCAGGAGCTTGCCCAGCAGCTGGATGCTCTCCTTCAGGAAGGTGGAGGTGGGGGGCAGCACGGCCGAGTGGCCCCGGCAGGCTGACAGCGCCAGGAAGGTGAGCAGGACCGGGACCGGGATGCTCATGGCCTGCTTGGACCCAACCCCGCCTCGGCTTGCAGATTCTGGATATTTTGGTGACCTATACCTGTGTGTGCTTTTCTGGAAGAACCATCTCAATTTATGGCTGTAAAATTGCTGAACCCGCAGGAAAAACTGATTTTTCCCTTATCTGCACTTTCCAAAGTTGCTCCTATCCAATTAGGACAACAGGTCTTTTTTGTAAAAGTCACGATTTTCTTCTGATCTTGCATTACGTTTCAACGTAGGAAATTTCCACCGTAAGATAACGGTGGTAAGAGACAGGTCACACACCAAGGAAAGTGTGTAAACTGCCCGCTTTGGGGATTCTGCGTTTCTCCGTATCCCAAGACTTTCTCTGCGGCGTGCGGCGAGAGCGGAGCCCCCGGATCTGATTGTGCTCAAACAACAGAGCCTTGCACTTTTTTTTTTTTTTTTTCTCTCTCTATCTGTCCTGCGAGCTCTTCCATCTTGCCTTTCATTTGATTATCTCCAAATCATGCAAAGCATCCTTCATCTGCATACTATTGTCTATCTATGGTTATCTCAACCTGTGCCGGGGAGAAACAGAAAGCGCGGCAGAGCCTGGGCCCCGCGGGGACAAACCCCCCCAGGCAGCAGAGGGGCATCGCCGCCTCCTGGGCCGGGGGGTTTATGGAGAGATGGGCACCCTCCTGGCCAAATGGGACCCCCCAGAAAAACGTGTCCCTGCCCCGTGGCACCCTGCGGGGATGTGGGTGAGGACCAAGGAGCTGGTGGCCCTGCCGTGTTGGTACCAGGAGCGTGGGGAAAATGGGGTTTTGTGACTCTGCTCCAGCAGCTGGTGTCTTGGGGAGTGGGAGGCTCAGGGATGATGGACTCGGCAACGATGGGCTCTGGGATGACCTTGGCGATGGTGGGCTCAGGGATGATGGGCTCTGGGATGGTCTTGGTGATGGTGGGGCTCAGATAAGAGCTCAGGGATGATGGTCTCTGAGATGATGGTCTCAGGGACGATGGTCTCTGGGTTGGTGTCAGTGATGGTGGGCTCAGGTAGGAGCTCAGGGATGATGGTCTCTGGGTTGGTCTTGGTGATGGTGGGCTCAGGGATGACGGGCTCAGCGACGACGGGCTCTGCTGGCACCACCGACCAGCGCTGCCGCAGGAAATCACGCTGAGAAATCCGCTGAGCTGGGAAACTTCGGAGTTTTGTAATAACTAATAGGTATTTTTCTCACTCAAACAGCAACTTGCCATCAGATGCTTGATAAGAGTTTGCGAGCGCTCGATTAATCCAGGAGCAGCCAGACTGAGAGTAACTTTGTTTGTCTGATTACGAAATGCCCCAGATGAAGGTAAGTGCCACTGACTCAGAAAGACCTTTGCGAGGGATTTGCCAGCGGAGTGCTGCGCCGTTTCCTACCTGCACCGTGCGCGATGGAGAGCTGATAAGCTCCGGCTACGGGACTGTGCCGGCACGGTGGCCTCTGCTGATGGTGGCCGTGGGGGCGGGCTCCTCTCCGGGATGCCCGTGGCCACCCCCTGGGTCTGGGATGGGTGGTGGTGGGAAGCTCCCTGCCTAAAGGTGATGCTGGAGAAGGGGATGGAGGTGGTGGTGCTGCTGCCATCCCGCAGCCCCAGTGGTTTCCCCAGTGATCGGGGTGGAAAGCTCTCAAGCTGGAGTAAGGGAACAGAAAACGCTAAATTAACAGAAAAATGTAACCTTTGAGCCGCTCAGGCTGAATCATGGTGGAAAACTTTGTGATGGGAAAGTGACCAGTGAAGGAAGAAATTCCCATGTCCTTTCCCAAGGGTGGGATGAGGCTGATGGCAGTGATGGCCCCACCGCTCACCGGGGGGGACGGCTCTGGCCCCAGCACGGTCCCTGTCTCTGCCCGTGTGGGGCAGGAGGGTCATTTCTAGAACCTTGGCATCACCTTCATCCCATCCATCCTTCAGGGGATGAACCCGTTGCCCTTTGCCCTGCTGAAGGAAGGTGCTTGACTCAGAAACGTGGCCTCAATTTTCCCCCTCTGCCGTTCTGCCCCTTGTGCTTTGGAGCATCTCCCCATCACACGAGGATCCTGCCCGGGCTCCAGCCCCGGCGTCCCCGCAGCCACCGAGCCCAGGGCTCTGCTGAAAGCCACGACCCCTGGCTCAGCTTTCCCCAATTTTTCCTTGGCCCAAACCAGAGCGATTCCAGAATGGACCCTGAGAAAGGGCCAGGAGGGTTTTCTGGGCGTCATGCGCTGCCCCAGGGGGATTCTGGCTGGCAGCAACAGGGATGTGCTTCAGTTTCACACCTTTCTGTTCCCTGCCGTGTCTGGTGCTGGTGGGAGTAACGCTGTGGTTTATTCAGAGCAGATCCAAAGGCTGCAGTTAACGCCCCATTGCATGCATTATAGCCGTTTCCTGCATTTCTAGTGATTTCCTATATTTCTAGCAATTTCCAGCAGCTGGGTTGCCCATTTATTCCCTACACGTGTCCCCACCGCTGGCACCCGAGTGGGCCCTTGCACTTTTAGCCAGCCCCATCCCTTCCCTCGACCACGAGCCGGGAGTGCAGTCCCTCACCTGCAGCGCCGCTTTCAGCCCTGCTGCCCCCACCCCCCAGACCTTGGTCGTGCCCCAAAATACACCCCTTTATCCCAGCCCCGGGCACAAGGGCCTCTTCCCAAGTGCTGACTCCCGTCCCTGCTCCTCCAGCCCTTCCCTTCACCCCGTGTTTTCCTACACCACAAGCTGGGTAGATTCATTGGTGCCTTTTCCTTGCTTGAAAACGTGCTCTTTGACGGCAGCCCGGGTAGATTTGCTGTATATTGCTCCCAAAAAAGCCATCCTTCCCCATCCCCATCCTCTGTGCCAACTGAACAAGGAGCCAGCACCCCCTGACACTCTTCATTAACTGCTGAAGGTGAGAGGTGAATCAACAGCATAAACCATTGGTACCAAGAGTTTGTTATTCAACAGTTTATTGCTTAAGCCCTGAGACACTGTTATAACATCTGTGCAAAGTTGAAATGAAAAAAAAAATACATTAAGTTGAAGATATCCAAATACACGGTAAAGTGAATATATTAACTCTGTTGTAATACAAATACTTTAAATAGAGGGAAGAACAATAAATTACGAATCAGCACATGTTCATTTGTTGTCATGGAAAGGCAATTAGGCAATAATAGTTCCCTAAGAGTGAGGTAGCAGTATTTTAAATATGACTGTATTCCACAGAACTACTCTTATATAAGTTAAAAATAAAACACCTATTCTGAATACTGGTTTTTCCTTTTTGGTTTGGGTCCCAAGCGAAGAAAAGCTTTCGACAGCTGGGGCCTTGTGGTCTTGAATCTTTAGATTACGCAGTATAAAAATAAGTTATTTAAATAAAATATAATAATAAATAAACTCTAGAAGAACGATGCCAATGAGCACCCATTAGATCCAAAGTTTTCCTACAGACTCTCCTGGTCTTCGCTATTGATAACTTAAAAGCCCACCCACAATATCAAAGGCACATTGAAGGTTACGGTGACAGCTGAGGCTGGCGGGGAGGCAGCCCCCCCGACCCCCCGCCGCCGGGTCCCTTCTCCCTCTCGGATGCTGCATTTCCCCGGCTCTGCTCCCACCAGGCACCCGCGGGGACTCGTCCCCCTGAGCTGCTGTAGTAACTCGTTAGTGAAAAATGCATCATTACAGCCTAGATTTTGATCTCTTTAGGAAGAGGAGACAATTATGAAGAAGCCTCCCTTCATTAAGAGGAACAGGAAGCAGATAATTTGCTTTTGGTTTTGGTAGGCGCTGCAGGAGGAGGTGAATGAGTTAAAAGCTCAGCCTCCTCTGCTGTCAGGTCCAGGGGTGATGCTCTGCTCCTCCTGGCCCGGCAAATCCTCCCAACAGCCCCTTCCTGGGGGATCCATCCAATCCCAAGGGATTGCATCCATCCATCCCGAGGGGCTGGATCCTTCCTGACGGGTTGGATCCTTCCCAAGGGGTTGCATCCCTCTGGAGAGGTTGGATCCATCCCTCCCGAGGGGCGTTCCATCCCTCCTGAGGGGTTGGATCCTTCCTGAGGAGTCACATCCATCCCTCCTGAGGGGGTTGCATCCATCCCAAGGGGTCGCATCCATCCCTCCCGAGGGGTTGGAGCCCTCCCAAGGGGTCGCATCCCGCCTTGTGCCGGCTGGAAGAGCCGCCGGGCTGCGAGGGAGCACTAAGGGCAGCCTCGTCCAGAGGAGACTTCTCCTGCGGAGGTTGAGCAATGTCTAACGCACGGCACTTGGATGGAAACCTTGGGAGATGCCAGGTGCCGGCGGGAAGGGGACGTTTCCCACGGCGGGGACTCGCTGTTGGGATTGCGTTGGGTCAGGGAGGGCTGGGGCAGAGCTGAGGAAGTGCGTGCGATGAGGAGCAAAACAAAACAAAACAAAACAAAACAAAACAAAAAATCCCTGCGAAACCTATTTTAAGAGCTCCCAGCAGTAGGGTCCCTGGGCTCGGGGGTGGCAGCGGTGGCTCTGGCCGGAGCGGGGGACCCCTCTCACTGTGCCACCGACTTGGCCAAGCGCCTGTACATCCCCTGGGTGAAGTTCCCCAGCTCCGGCAAGAAGTTGCGCAGGTAGATCTCGTTTTCATTGCTCAGGGAGCAGTTCTGGGGAAGGAAAAGTGTAAATACGTTAGAGGTGGCAGCTCAGACGGCGGGCAGCCGGGCTACCGGCCCAAGCAGGAGGTTTGTTGCCGTTGCCTGTGTCTCCCATATAAATATTTCAGTAATAAGTGTTGGGAGGATGCTGCCCCAGGCGGCTGGGAATTTGTCATTTGCTCAGGACAAGCACCCGGTCCCCAGAGATGTGACCCTCAGGGCCACTGGTCTGGGGGTGGCCGGGGCTGGGGAGGGACATTCAGGCTCTTCCCATGAGAAAAATGATGCTGCAGGGCTGCATTGCCCGTGTCTGCCCCTGCGCACGACAACGAATATCAGCTGGATCTGTCCTGTGGGTGCACCTGGGGAGCCGGGATGGAAGTGGGGATGGTGCTGGGACAGCGTGGGGGGCTCGGCCACCCCAGGGGGCCATCAGGGGGTGCTGCATCTCCTGCTTACCCTCTTGCCGTGCAGGCTCTGCAGGTTGATGATGAAGGGCTCGTAGTCTTTCTTGCACCTGGTGACCTTGGTGAGGGCCGTGGCAGCCTGGCACAGCAGCTCCTGCTCCGACAGCTGGGGAGAGACGGCGGGGGGAGAACGTTACTACAACCAAGTGGTTGATTTAAGTTGATGCCACTTATCAAGGTGTCCAGAACCGGTGGGATATTTCACAATGACTCCCTAAACTGCTTTCATTTTATGGCTGTGCCCGAAGGCCGGGCTCGGGGGGGAGACCTGGGGGGACACAGAGGCACCGGGGGCAGGTCTTTGGGTGCAGCCAGCCCTGTGCTCGCCCCCAGCGACTGGTGCTCGAGCAGCTCTGGCTGGGAGACCCATAAAGCCACCCCTGCTCCATGGGCTGAGCACCACGGCTGTGCCCCTCGTTATTACAAATGCCGTTTTTCCCCTCTCTCTCCCCATCATCTTTTACCTTTCGATCCGTGAAGGAGACCTGTGCCACTCGGGTGTCATTGCAGGGGACCTGGAGAGGTGACAGGAGGGAGAGCCGTCATTACGAGACACTCGTTATGAGATTGGTGTTAAGAGACCGTCATTATGAGACCACCCCCGAGGAGCCGCCATCTGCACCCTCCCCCGGGAAGGAGCACCGTGTCCCCACCCCCTCCGTTGGGACATGACGCGGATGCACCCCCGGGTGATGCCACCACCGAGAGCCGTCTCTCCGCAAACTGTTTCAAAACGGGTTCCCGGGAAGACGGGCCCTGGGTTTCACAGCGCCCACAAGCAGCTGTCTGGGGGGTCAGGGGGTACCATGGACCAGCGCAGGGACACCCTGACAACTCACACAGTGCCGGGTCACCGTGTCCCCATCACCGAACTGCCCCTGTCACCCCGACACAGCTCTGCCGGTTGGACTGGGAGGTTTGGGGGAGCCTGTCTTGTTCCTCAGCACGCTTTTCTTCAGCATCCACAGTGTCAGCTGGAAAACCTCACCCTGCCCAACCCCAGCAGCCTCTTGTACCACCAAGTCCAGTGCTGAGCACCCAAGGTCTAGGCTGAAACAGGCTGTGGTGCCCAAAACACCAAGGACCGTAGTCGTCATCATCATCATCATCATCAACAGTGTTCCTCTGGTCTGTAAGCAAAGGAAGGAGGTGTAGCGGCATTTACCTGCACTCCCGAGTGGAGCTGTTGGATGCGGTGGGTGATCTCTGACAGCTTTAGCTTGGGAGAGGTGGTCATCGTTGGTCTGGAAATAACGAGCTGGAGCAGGGAGAGGAGGGCGAGGGCAGCCTTCAGCCAGGGGAGCATCCTGTTGCCGCTTTCCGAGCGCTTCCCGTGCCGGTGGGGCTGGCTGGCCAGGGCCTCTCTGCCTCGCCGCTTGGCAGAGCACCATTCTTATAGGCTCCATGGACTACCAAATATAGGTGTCTTCCTGTGCTGATCAGGCGCCACGGTGGGAAGTGCCACTCGCCCCAAAGAAGGGCATTATGTAATGACGGCGAAGACTTTTCGCCCTTAACCAACGTTATCTGCTATTCAGCTGCCGTGCAGATTTTAATCACCTAATTGATAGATGGAGAGATACCGGGATGAGAAGTTGAGAATTTCTCTTTGATGTCTGAGGGATCTATTTACTGTCGAGCGTGTTTGTAACGTGCTGTGTGTAGAAAGCCATGAACCTGTGCACGACGTAGCCAAGGCACGGGTGAAGGCAAGCCAGCACCTCATGTGTGGGGAAATATCTGCCAAAGCTTTCCTTCTCTCGCCGATGCTGAAGACAATGGGTTACGCAGAAAGACTGGCTCTGGGATGGATGTGGTTGGACTCCTGCTGGGTTCCTGGATGGGGATGTCTCCTGGGGGAGGACACGACCCCAGCAAGCATCTGGTTGAATTTGGAGGTGTTTCCTCACCATGTGCCGGGAGCCAGACCAGCTCCACCATCCCCGGGAGGGTCTGTGCCCAGGTGCTGCATCAGCGTCACCCTCGGGTTAGAAATCCAGGAGCCGTAGTGACACCAAAGCAGATATTTGCTTTTGCACTTGACCGAGCCCCTCTGCCCCCCGCACAAGGTCCTGCTGCCGGCTTGACACCCACCCACCCCGGGGACACCATCACAGGATGGGGGTGGCAGCCCCCTGGGGCTGCTGTTTGGGGCACCCCGACCACCTGCCACCTTTCCCGTCGATGTGGAGGACCTCTCCTCCCACGTGGCTCACCTGGGGACATTCTGGGACCACAGTGGCCTGTGCTGCAGCTTGGTTGGTCATTGCCAGCGGTGACAGCGACACTTCGGAGAAGGAAATGGTGCGCGGCTGCTGTCGCAGAGGAACAGCCCGACACTGAGTCAGAAAAAAAAAATTCACGCCAAAAGCTTTGGCCATGATGGCAAGCAGCTCCGGCAAGCTCAGGTAGCCAAAGTGAGATTTGAAAAGACAAGAGAAACCTCAAAACTTTTATCAAGATGTTAAACATCTGCAAAGAAACAGAAAAAAATGCTCTTGCATGTAAAGGAAGAAGTAGCTGAGGGGGTTTTCTGGCGTGTGGGTGTTTGGGTTTTAACTAGGACTTGCTCAGCTCTGCAGCACGTATCCCGCCCTGCAAGGACGGCTCCTGCAGCGCCCGGCTCGGCGCCTTCCAGCCCCACGAGGTGCTGCAGCCATGGGCCGTGATGTCCCACACCATCCCATACCGCCCCACATCATCCCATGTTGTCCCACACCATCCATTGCCATCCCACCCCATCCCATCTCACACTGCCATACCCTGTCCCACACCATCACCATCCCATGCCATCCCGCTCCATCCCATGCTGTCCCATCTCATCCTTTGCCTTCCCACGCTGTCCCATGCCATCCCACCCCACTCCATCTCACACTTGTCCCCCGCCATTCCACGCCCATCCCACGACGTCCCACACCGGCCCAGAAGACATCAGAAAACCAACAGGGACTTGAGGACTCAAACCACTTCATCCTTGAGGAGAAGAGCAGACACGAACCCGCAGTCATTTCGCACTGTGGCTGAACCGGGCCGTTAGTGGGAATTTTGTGGGGGGAAAAATGTTGACTCGTCAAAACGGCTCGGTTCTTCCCCAAATTCTTCAATGTTTTTCCCAAGTGCTGCCACAAGCACCAGCAAAGCATCTGGTGGCTCTGCCCACGCCAACACCCAACGCTGCCCCGGCTCCGGCAAAACCGTCCAGGGAGCCCCAGACTTCACCTTACTTCTGGTTAGAGGCCTGTAAATAGTTATAAATTGGTAAATGCATTTAGAAAATGTAGAAACATTTAAACTTCCATAATTTACATTTTATTTTCAGTGAAGTTGAGTTGTTCCGTAGCCTGAGGAAGCCCTGAACTTCCCATTTCAAACCAGCCCCTTCCCATTTCACTGCGGTCTTTTTTTTTTTTTGTATGGGGATATCGAACGTCCCCGCGGCAGGACTGGGCTGCACCACTCCGGTTCCGTGCCTTATATTTGCCTGAAAAAAACGGTTTTCCTGGAAAAAAAGAAAAAAAAGATGGCGACGATTCCCCATCATTTAATGTTCTGCAAAATCGAAAGGCTGGGTCAGAGCCAGACGGGAGCCTGGAATTTTCCCACCGGAGGCACTGGGAGGAAGGTGCAGGAGCTGGTGTGTGTCCAGGGCAGTGTCCGTGTGTCCCAAAGCCGGTGTCTCCGGGTCCCTTGAGCCGAGCAGCCGGAGCGGGATGCTGGTGCGGGATGCACCGTGGCCCCAAGGAAGGCTTCTCCGGTCCCGTGCCCTGACACGGTGGTCCTGGGGGGGACCACGAGGCCATGGGGGGCTGCGGGTGGTGGGACCCCCTTGGCTGGGAACACCTCGCATCGGCAAACCCTGCGTGGAGAGCGTGTGTCACCTCCCCCAAGGGCAGATAAAAATCATTCCCCCAAACTATTGATAATGCTGAAGCGAACCTGATGATGGGAAAAGCTGACATGTATCAATTCGGCTCGTGTGGGTGGAAGAACGCTGAGCCCAGTTCTGAGAAACGGGGCCGAGCCGGGGGCTCGGGGGAGAGAGGGGACGGTGGCCCTTGGGGAGCCTCACTGCCCTGAGGGGCAACCGAAAGAGCTCCCTCGGTGTCTCCGGCTTCTCCGAGTGCTAACCCCGGTGGTTGCCGTGACACAACAAGGGACATTTCTGCCTGTGCATCACCCCCGGCGGTGAGACAGGCGCTGCCGGCCGAGCTGCGCTTCCCCAGGGGACGGGGTGCGTGGGGGAGGGACACCATGTCCCCCAGCCTGCTGCCAGGGCGAGGGGCAGGACCCCAAGCGCGTGAACCCGGCCTGAACAGGGTCCCCTCCTCGTGAAAGAGCCAGTTTTGCTTCCAGCTGTGGCCAGAGGCAGAAGGCAGGAGGGTTTCAGGGGGTCCAGCAGCTGCTGGGGGGGCTGTGCCCACCCCACACTCACACCCCCAGCTCTTCATGCCTGATTTAAGCCACCCCAAATAGTCGCCAGCCAGTTCTGAAAAATGATCCGAGTGATTAATTCAGGTATTGCAATTTCCCCCCTTGGGCTCCTCTTGCCTCCACGTGGAGGAGAGGCCGAGGGCGGGTGGCAGGGGGTGAAGGCACACCCCGGGCTGGCACCGGTCAGACCCTTCCGTAGCTGCACCTCTGGATGATGACACCAGGAAACAGAAGAACCAGTTGAAGAGACCCTCAGTGAACCAAAACCACAAAAATTTGCTTTGTTCTGTGTCCAAAACCATGGGGTTTTCCTTTTTTTTTTTCCCAGCAGTGAAGCCAAGGGTGGTTGCCCACAATGACCACACACAAATGAAGAGCAGCAGGGTGGGCTTGGGGCCACGGCCACCACCAGCACGGGACGATGTCGATGGGTACAGATGGAACCAATGGCCAGAAACCAATGGGCAGTGGCTAAGTCAGCTTTACAGGGGCTACAGGTTCCTGTGGCAGCGTCCCCTTCTCTTCCCTGGCTCTGCAGGAGATGGGGGAACAGCAGGCCATAATTTTAGATGGGCTGAATTTGTGTGTTTCCAGTGAAACGGGTGGCAGCTTTGTCCGAGCACCGGGCTGTCACAGCAGGAGGAGCAGAAGGTTTCCCCCCAGTTGCCTTTGGCATCCCCAACTCAGGGTGGGGAGAGCACCCCAGCACCCTGGAGGTATTTAAAATCCAGGCAGATGATGGGTGGTTTGGTCAGTGTTGGGTTGATGGTTGGACTCAACGATCTGAAAGGTCCCTTCCGACCGAGACAAGCCTATGATTCTGTGATTCTCCCGGGCGATTCCTGGATGATTCCCTCCTCCAGCAGGTCCCTGCCGTGCTCCTCACGCCTCTTCCTGGCTCCTGGGGTGAGGGGAGGTGGCCGTGCCACCTTCCAGCTCCACATGCCCCCCAAGGGCAGCCCCAGCTGCACTGAGTCACAATTTTTGTAGAGGGACAGGACGGGAACATGTCATCAAGAAACAATGTCAGAACTCATGAGGTCGAGCATATGCTCTAATTGAGGTGATACAAACATCTGCAGGTCTCTTCTATCATTTTTGAGGGCCTGATTTTGGACAACCCTATAAACATTTTCTCGTTTGCATAACTATTCCACTTTGCCTTCTGTTAAATCCAGAAGCCACACCATTTTTTTCCAGGCCGTTTTCGCGTGTGTGCTGTTCCCTTACTTTCAGAAGACAGTGGAGAAGTTGAAAAAAACCATTTTATAACATGAAAAAACCAGCCAAATGTGGGTCACCATCTTATGTCTAGCATCAGCACATGTAATATCTCTGGGATCAGCGGTTGAGTTTACAAACTGCAAGTGTTTCAGAGCCTGAGCTGGGAGGGGACCGCAGCCCAGCGCAGCTGGAGGGAAAGGTGAGCTACAGCTACAGCAATTGCTTCCTTTTGGTTTTTTTCCTGCATAAATCAGGTTAAAGGGAGTAGGATGAAGCTGGAGGAAGGAGGATTTGCAAATAGCATCACACTTCCCCGAAGGTGCGATCTTGCAGCGAGTAGGGAGTAAGCGCTGGCTCCTGGCAGCTCGCCCCGGGGGGGCAGTAAGCAACCCGTCATACTGAAATAGATTAGAAACGATATTTAGGGTGACATTTAAATGCTAGCAAACTTACAAGGAGACATTAAATGATGCAGCTTCTGAAAGCATCATCTGTATTTATTGGTTTGGTTTGTGGTGTTTATTTATGGCTAATCACTTCTGTTTGGTTGGGGTTTTTTTATTTTCAATTTTTAGGGCATGGGAAAGCTTTTTGCCTGAAACGCGGAGTGCCAGAGGAAAACTGGACCTCCCCGGGTACAAACGTTGTGGAACTTTTGTTGGTGGAAGTAGCAAGTTACTTACATGTTCTGTAAGCCTCTTTGTTACCTCAGACAGGTCAGAAAGCAGTTTTGCTTGCAAAAATAATAATTAAAAAAATCATCTTCTCTGAAGTTTTGACCCCTTTGGGCCAAGCGCTGCCTCTGCAGCAGCGTGGGAGCAGAGAGCGCCGCGTCGTAATAGTGACGCAAGCAGCAGAAATTTGAAGTATTGGTTTCCTACTGCTAATATAAATTTCACTTAGGAAGAAGACTCTTCAGACAGTCATGTCTTTAAGGCCTTTTTTTTCTAGTGAAAGCAGTTGCCGCCTCGCTTACTAAGCGCCGATAAACTGAGAGTAAGCTGTTACTGAAGAAATAAATGATGTGGCACAGAGGTGGGAGGAAAGGCATTTGCTGGAGCCTCTGTCTGCTGCAGATTCCCGCCTCCAGAAGCATCCACCATCCCAAATCGATGCCCAAGTGACCCCCTCCCAGGCTCCTAGCATTTGCCTGGCAGGTACCCGGTGCCCCCAGAGAGGTGCTGGGTGCCTGCTTGGCTGTAAAATCACTGTCCCAGAAACTACCCGATTCTCGGCTCTTGAGCCCACTGCGATCGCACCCAGAGTTCCAAGAAAGTGTTTAATATTATTTTCAGATATCACTGCACACTGGGCTGCATCCCCAGCAGCGTGGCCAGCAGGGCCGGGGGGGGATCCTGCAGGAGACCCCCCAGTGCTGCCTCCAGCTCTGGGGCCACCAACAGCAGGAGGACATGGACCTGTTGGAGTGGGACCAGAGGAGGCCCTGGAGATGCTGGGAGGGCTGGAGCCCCTCTGCTGGGAGGGGGGGCTGAGAGAGTTGGGGGGGTTCAGCCTGGAGAAGAGAAGGCTCCGGGGAGACCTTGGAGCCCCTTCCAGTCCCTCCAGGGGCTCCAGGAAAGCTGGGGAGGGACTCTGGATCAGGGAGGGGAGCCATAGGAGGAGGGGGAAGGGTTTGACACTGGAAGAGGGGAGATGGAGCTGAGATGTGGGGAAGAACTTGTTTGGTGTGAGGGTGGTGAGAGCCTGGCCCAGGTTGCCCAGAGAAGCTGTGGCTGCCCCATCCCTGGAGGGGTTCAAGGGCAGGTTGGAGGGGGCTTGGAGCAACCTGGGCTGGTGGGAGGTGTCCCTGCCCAGGGCAGGGGGTGGCCCTGGAGGGGCTTCAAGGTCCCTTCCAACCCAAACCATTCTATGATTTTTGGTTCTTAAATCACAGCATACCTGAGGGAGTATCTGCCCATGGCTGTGCCTTCCTCGTGAAGCAGTGTCCACACATGGCTAGGTGACGGATGGCTGCTGCAGAGCCGCTTTCCTCCACTGGGGTTTCTCTGCTGGAAATCCACCACGGCTCCCACCAAAATGTCAAGCAGAGACCCCCTTTCTGCCCCGCCGCCACCTGCCGAATGAATTGCCACAATAAACCTGTGCCTCACCTACCCTTGAAATGGCTCTGCTCGATTCTGTACTATAGACGGGCTAAACTTTGTGTAACATCACGTATGGCCGTAAGGGTGACAACGCTTTTTTCCCCGATATTCTTTCTGCTCCTCTCACCACCCTCAGGCCTCCACCCGCGGGAGGAGGCCGGGACCGCAGGCAGGAAGCGGCGGCGGAGCAGGGATGCCCCTGACGTGGGGCTGGGGGCGGCTGCCTGCGCCCGTCCCCGCGGCGCTTCCTGTGGGTGCCCCAGGAGAGGTGGTGGCAAAGCTTCTCCACTGGTCCCAGCGGGGACCGTCGCTGTCCTCCCTCGCCCCGAGGTGCCCACGGGCAGCAGATCATGAAAGTGTTTAAAGTTCCTCCTACACACCGTTCACATGAGCGTATTTTTTCGTTTTCCCAGTCCATATCAAAACCATGGGGCTGGTGGAGTCTCTTTTCCACACTGTTAACTGTAGAGGAGCCTGTGGATTATTCAAATGAAAGACGGGAAAAAAAATAGTAATTACAACAGGTTACCTTTTGCCGTTTTAATACTGACACTTGATATAGGAGATGTTAATTTCCCACCCTTTTTTCTGTATTTTTTCCAAATTCTGGCAAAAAAGTTTAATCCCCAGAGTGTATGTGTGAGGAAAAACTTTGTGGGGAAGAGAAAGGCTAAATCAGGCAAAAATGTGCCCAAGCTACTTTACAGAGGAATTGCAAACCATGGCTTTAACGTGGGTGAGAAAAAAAGCCCAGGATTCGCAAATGCTGGGGAGTTGCTTCTGAAGGCAATGTAATTCTTCACGAGCTGGGATGTATGTGTCACGCTAAAATAAACAGGTAGTGCAGGAAAATTTGAAAATTCAGAGTCTTTTTTTTTTTTTTCTGTTGATAATATCTTTAAGAAAATTCCCCTTCAGGAAGTAGTACCAGAGTCAGTGAAGTGTCTTATTTAAAACTGCAAACGTAATGCATGTTAGTAGCATTTTCCTCTGCCTTCTCTCCCCCCCCCCGCCTCAAGTTTGGTGTTAATTACTTTTTCAGTGGGATTGGTGACAGAGTGTAATTGCTAGGAAGGCCCATTCATTCGCTTATCTCTGAGTGGTTTCCCGATGACTGGGGCCGCCCTGACTCTAGTGACTTGCAGTTTCAGAAAATTCGGGTGGAAATAATCCTTAGCTCAAGTGATGATTAGCCTTTGAGGCGCCGACTGCCACCTCCACGTAACCCTCTGGCCAAGCAGAACACCCAGACGAAGAATCGGACCAAGGCTACTGTCCGATTTTGGCTTTTTTGGGGCAGATGTTGACTACACCCTTTAGCGGGTGGTGCTGGGGGTGGGATGAGGTAAGGCGAGGTGCCCAGCAGAGCACCCCATGGAGAGGCAGGGTCACCCGTCACCGTCCCCTTGGGCCACGGCCTGGGGTGCATCCTGGGGCTGCCTCTGTCCATGGTGCTTAACTGTCCCCAGGCCCCGCTGACTGCTGCATTCCTGACCCCGTCCCCGCTCGCTTCGACCTGGGAAAGTTGTGGGGAAAAAAAGGGATTCTGCATCCGGAAGCGTGGGGAAGGCAGCGTGCAACGTCCTCACCCTCATGCCCATATCTGCCAAAGGCAAAGGTCTTGATGTTACTGAAATTAACTTTTTTTTTTTTGCACTGTGGTTTAAAGATTCTTCCTCTGAAATTAAGCTTTGGTCACAGGCTGCCCTGCTAAGGAGAGGATTTTAAAAAGTTTTAAGTCCAGCTTCTGCTTGTGGACTTGTACTCAGAGTCCAAGGTAGACGAGGTGCCCCCTTACCTGGTTACGAAGAAACAGAGACCCAGAAATCACACCCCCAAGGGCTCGCGTGGCTCCAGAGGTGGCAAGGCTTGGTGCTGGGGAACCCTTGTCTGACATCTCAGGACTTGTGAGGAGGAGTGACAGGACTTGTCCTTTCAGGAGTGACATTCCTGATGGCTTTCCGTTGTCATTCTCAGTGGTAGGTTGCCCTTGGCCTGTGCTCTGCAGGGCCGTCGAGTGCTGCTGTATCAAGGAGAAGAGCTTCTGGAAGAAGTCTGGGTGGTGCAGGTGAAGCTCAGCATCCACACCAATTAACTCTTTCAGGCATTTTTGTATTTTTTTCACAGAACTTGACTGTACCTCATGGAGAATCAGAATATGACATAACTCTCGTAATTGTCACCATCATAAAGCAGGAGAGGTAAATGACACTAAGCAAAGAGAACATGGTTAAAATATGCTTCCGTCTTCATCATCATCTTAAAAGGTCCCTTCCAACCTTGACAATTCTACGATTCCATGATTCTCTCCATTCGCTCATTCATCTAGAGATGGGAATTTCATTTATTCTGAAGAAAGCTGTTATACTTTGTGAAGATTCTGACTTTGAACAGCTGGAGTAACATTCTACCTTATAGAGAAAGTAGCAAAAGTTCTCCCTGAAGCCAAAGAACATCTCAACTTTATTTTCACTTTAAAGTGTAAAATACATCTAAAAGTTAACTGAGTTGTATTCACTTAAATTCTTCCAAATCATGGAGGCTCTTAAAGCCCAGGCACAGAAACACATAGAAAGATACAAAGTTTAAAAGTTTAATAGTTTCAGACTGTAGCTAAAATTGTTACAAACCTTCAGTAGTATATGATATGAAGGAACTGGATTTTCAGATGCCTTCATTTGAAGTTCGGCAGACAAGCCAGTCTATAACATGTAATTACTAGATATTTTAATGAACATATGAGCCCAGGGAGCTGACACTGCATTTGACGATCTCAGAGCACTGGTCAATGTTCTTCTTTATCCTGTAGAACGTTTCCACGTACTCAGAACGGCCCAGAAGTTCAACAAAATCTTCATCGTGAGTTATCACCAGAAGCTGGAAGTTACGCTGTTGTGAGCGGCTCTTTATAATCCTGTAAGGAGATATAATTTAGTATAAGTTTATCTAAATCCCATTCTAGTTTTAGAGAACTTGTGAATACATAGTGCAAAAATATTTAACTATTGGTAATGAATGACATGAACTGTCAAGCAATCGAATGCTGATTAGGAACCCTTTATACCCACACGAAAAAAATCCCAAATTATTTAAGAAGTATTTTTCCTCCTCCAGACAAAAGAGAGGGAATCTAAAGCTACTGCTTTGTATGTATATCCACAGATGCTGACAAAGAAATACCAGCTTAAAATATAATTCACTTCTGCCGATTACTATTAATGTTTGGAAAATATCCATCTTTAAGCTTGAGAAGAAGAAAATCACTTACTCCACCAGGGCATGTGCAAGAGACTCTATGTTTTCTCGATCAAGATTGGTTGTGGGCTCATCCAGCGCCAATATGCCACAGTTGAGACAGAATGTTTCTGCCAGAGCAAGACGAATAATGAGAGAAGCAAGCACCTATGGAAAAAGAAAACAAAACACCCCCAAAATCTCACTTTTCAAAGCGTTTATAGAGGAACTCCACGTAACGTGCTGTTTTAATGCCATTACAAACCATGACTAAAGTTTACATCGTAATGTGCTGGTAGTTCACAAAACGACAATCATCAGTTACCGAAATACTACATTATATCTTCAAGTTTGAACTGAAAGATCCATTCTACAAAGTACTGTTGGAAAAATATCAGAGAAGTCAAATACTCAAAATACAGGAGATACTGGAAGTGAGGATTTCGATCTGAGGTGAAGACACTACGACATTGTCCCTGCATCACCCCCACACTCTGTTCAAGGCCCGTCAGGGATGGTGGAAATCACGCCGATCACTGAGTTTGAGTTACTGAACTCCCGGCTACTTACTAAAACCGAAGACAGAAGAATTTACCACCTCACAATGTTAGTTTTGTGTTAACACGCCTAATATTATTAGACCTCCTGAACCAGTGAAAATTACAGAACACTCGATGGAAACTGCTGCCAAAAATATTTTCCAATTATCACAACTGCTGGCATCACAGCTCACGATCAAAGAATTCTCAGAATATAGGCTAAGAAACTGTGAACGAGTTTCACTCTCATTTACATAGGACTCTAACGTAACACCCTAGACTACTTTAGGAGAGGAGACATTTTTTGCCTGTGCTGCTGTTTTATAAGAAGATTTGGATTTCCCCCCAAATCAGGATGGAATTTTCAGAACCCAGTACACATCTACACTCAGGTGGGAATTAATTTGACAGCATTTTTTATACTCAAGCAACAACACAATATTCATCTTCTCATGAAATATCCTTTCATGATTCTATTGCTATTCTATTGCACTTCAAAATATTGTGTCTCATTTTGTTCCATTCCTTGATTTCATTTTCTACATCTGGTCACTGAAAAGGCCTGGCTGGCAACGAAACTGCTGGAGTAAGGTCCACAGTGGGATCTGCTATTCTGGGGGGTAAGGAAATAGGCGGTTTGTTACTTCAGATAAAGGCAACTCTTCCTCCACATCAGAGATCTAAATCTGTTGCCATCAAAACCCTTTCAGCTACTGCAGAGGAAAGGAACCCAGAAAGCTCCAGCTCCCACTGCAGAAGAGGAAGGTGAACGTGTCTCCCTCTTACAATCGCAGTGTCCTCTGGCCAGGCTGCCACTGGTACCTTGCAGAGAGCCTTCAATGCAATATCAGGGAGAGCTCTCCACGTCTTCTATTTGCAGCAGAGCAGGCACAAAGGATAGGCAGAAAGTGTTCCAGCAGGGAAGAAGAGCAGCCCCAGCTGCGTTTCGGTCCCTTTCTGCTATCTCTGCATTTAGGAGGATCGCTTCTTCTGGTGGAAATGATTCATCTAAGGAAGAGGCAGAGTTTCCTGCTGTAATACTGCAGGTAGTTTTGGTTGCCAAATCTGCACAACCAACATGCCAAGAGTCAAATGGCTACAAGTATTATAGGGTTTTTCCATACCGCAGCTCTTTAAAAAAAAAAAAAAAAAAGAGAAGAAATCCGTACAGATGGTGATTTTGGAGGCAGATGAAGACAACTGGTTCGTTTCTCTTTCTGAGGAATATTTTAGATGCTCTGTCACAACGTAACAGACAGGAGGAAACAACAACATGTGAGAGAAGCTGTGATGATGAACCACTGATCACTGGTACCACCAAGGCCAGTGTGGCATCAGCCCATTTGGCCAGTGGGTTTTATTCATGTACTGAGACATCTGAGAGGCTGGACTGCAGAGCTGATCCTGACATCGACAGGACAAAACACAACGCCTGAACGTATGGCATGGTATGGTGTGGTGTTTGGTGACAGAAACTGAAAGGTTACATTCAGCGCTAGGGGAGAGAAGCGTAACTTGGAGGAAAAGAGGCCTTATCATGCTTAGAGGTTGTGAAAAGATGACCAAGGGCTGGCCCTCAAGAAGAAAAAATATGGGAGCAAGTCAATAGACCTAAAGCTATGGGAACCTTAGTGGTAACCAGCGGGAGACTGGGAGGATTGGAACTTGAGGAGAGAAGGAAGTTGAACCCTTCCTTCCTGCAGGGACTCAGACCAGTCCCCAGCTGAAACAATGGATTTTGGCAGGCCAGAATAGGCATGTTCATGCATGCTGTCAGCAAAATCCAGATACAGCAAAGGAAAGAATTCTAAATTAGAGTTGGAGCCACCTGTTCTTCAGAACATGTTACTACTCTCTTGTATTCACCTGAGTCAGTTTTCAGAACCCTCTTTACTGCATATTAACAAATAATGCTATTACCTTTTGCCCAGCACTACACCTCCCTCGCATATCCAGTGCCGTATCTCCCTTTATCATTACCACTCTGTAATTGTAACTTCTTCTTTTATCAGAGGCTGAGACATTCTCATCTGCGTCAGAACGGATTTCTATATATTCTATATCTGAAAAGGCAAAGGAGACAGTTTTTACAGTACGAAAATATTGAAAAGTATGATTGGATTAAACAGAGCTGAGAGGTATAATATGCAGTAACCACAAAAATTCTATGCAGAACTCCCACTAATAGATACATCTTTGAAACTAGTTTTTCCAAAATTGAAGGAATGAACTCATGCAGTTCCTTTGTCTCAAGGAAACCTTACCTTTGGAAAAACATCAAAAAGGGAAAAACTACCTGTATTTATTCTATAAATAACTACATAATCTCTAATAAAAGGGAGATTACAGTGGTGACTGACAGACGTAGCCTTTAGATTGGAACCAACTATTTTCAGATCCTGGATTCTCAGTGATTTGAACGAACACTTTTCCGTGTGCTGTGCTCAGTGTCAAATGAATAGGCGTGGGCAAAGATAAACAAAATAAAATACATACCTTGTCCCCTGTAGGTACTTCGCCAAAGGTCACGAATTATTTTGTTGATTTCTTCCATCTTCATGCTATGAAAAGTCATTATCGCTCTAAAGAAGAACAACAACAAAATGTAAATTGTTATAGGCGCAACCATGGGCTGCTATGGACTACAGGAACTTTAAGGCAGGCAGCAGCTCCCTTTCCATTCTCTAAATATTTTACTAGAAACATAATAAATACCAGTTCTTTTTGAATGCAGAAACATCTAAAGACTAACCATGCTCTACTGAGTAAATAGAGTAATGAAGACAAAAAGCTTTGCAGTCAGTCACTCAGAGAACAAGTTGACCTGACTTTTTAAGAGCTCTATAATTTCTGCAGGAGCTGTATTTTCAGACTGACACCAAGAAGATGAATCTGATGTTAAGTCTTCCAAAACAAGAGCAGTGTTATGGGCACAGTCCCCCAGCCATGCAAATAATCAGGTTTCAGTAGGAAAGGAGAGTCTGTGAAGTTTCCTCAGAGCAGAGAATTCTGTATCAAGAATATGATTACCCAAACAGACATTATGACTAGAGCTACCTTTCTCTTCAGCAGCAAAAGTAGCATAAGGTGTCATTAATAGTTTTCAATTTAGTTTCCCTGGTTAATATATCAACATGACTTTAGTTCAGTAATACATGATTCCTTTTGAAAGCACTCAAGAAAGGACAGGATGCTACATTTCTGACATGGCTTTTTAAAGAAAAATTGCTCTGTAATGAGAAAAAAAAATGCTTGCTCAATTTATGCCAATGTCTTCTTTCAAAAAAACATGGTGGAAATAAAATATACTTCTGTAATGGACTTTTACATACGTTTTTCCTACCTTCCCCCTTACAGGAATTATTTCCACCAGTTCTGGGGAAGACTGAAGTATCAACTCTAATAGGGATTGTTAAGTCTGAAGAAAGAAGAAAGCGCATTCAACTATTTACTTAATTAAACCCAAGAATGCATTCCTCATCAATATTTATCATAAACTTCTGAATATTCAAGTCAATAAAGATCAACTGATAGTGCAGAATGTTGGTTTTCCCAGCTACAGATAGTTTTCAATCTCTGGCCATTAACATTTCGTCTCACCGATTTTTCGGATGATTACCAATAAGTGATGCTTATCTATCTTTCTTGAAATGACAAGACAGATTTCCTGTTTTGCCTTAAATAGAAACAATAGATGATTTGATACCATACAACAAGATTCTGAATTCTAAAAGGGAAATTCTTGGAGTGCATTTCCATTTAAGCTGAAAAGGAAGAATGATACATGCTCTGAACAATTTAAATCTTCACAAAGTAAATTTTAGATTACTTTACATTCTAATATGAAAAGTATTTATTTTATCATTAGAACTGCTTAAAACAGGGTTCTTCTAGACCCATGTGTTTAATAACTATTCAAACCTGTCTTCTCAACTTAGAAAATTCTCATCTATTTAGTTTCTCCACCATTATGCTGTACCTTCAACGTTTCTGCTCTCCTGTGCTCTTTTTCCCAGCACTAGCTAGACCCTTTTTAATGCAGGAGACCAAAATTCCATACTATACTCCAGACATGGGTGTATGGGGAATTCATACAGTTGCCAGAATTTCCTTCTTTCTCTGTTTTGTTCCTAATATTCAATTTATCTTTCTGTCACCAAGCACCAGTTTTGTATTTCCTGAAACACATCCACTGACTCCAAGACCCTTCCCCATTGTCCATCAAGTTGCAATACTCATTGCAATTCCATCACTATAATTGAACATACAGGGGTTTTTAGGGAGCCATATGTTTTACTTTGCATTTGTTTACAAATTTTGAGATGCTATTTTGGCCAGTCAGTCCAAGACTAGAATACAAGCTTCCAGAGGAAGCAGAAACCATCACAAAGTTTACTACGCTTTCCATCAAGTGCAAGACACGCTTCTTTTGATCTTGCCTTCTCTAAGCACAAACCCACCCACGCTGGAAAAGGGGAAAAAACACCTCTATAGGGTAATATTCTTTAATGAAAACACAATTGTTTACCTGAGAAGAAGATCATGGAGAACAAAAAATCTACCTGGCATGTTAAAGTACGACCAGAAGATGCTAAAACATACTGCTATAGAAATGAAAGCAGTGTGAGAGACTACACAAGAGAGATCTGGGTTAATAATGAAGGATTTAAACAAACAAAAAACCCACTCAAAATTACATGAAAAAAAGGAAAATCATCAGCAACTTTGGAAGACACACTTATAAAAGCTTCCTAAAAATGCCTTCAAATGGAAAAAAAAGAGGCCTAGGTTCAGAGGAACAGCCTGTGGCTCCACTGGCTCTTCCACTTGTTTCCACATGAAAAACGAAGCTGAACGTGTTTGTTGTCTGGACGTTCTCTAACCATCACAGGCAACACAGCAAAAGATCATTGCCCACCAAAAAATTCATCACAGAAGGCAGAGGTTTGTGGTGTGTTGGGTCCACTCACTGTTAGCTCTCAACTGGAATTGTTCCATTGCAAATAGGAGTCCTAACGTGTACAACAGTAACTCAAAAGGGTCCTACAGAGAATTGGGAATAAAATTATAAAGATCACTTATCTATGACTATATTAAACTCCAGTTATTACCATCAATGCGTTTACTGTATGCACATTATATACATTAACCTACGAATTTCCTACATCCTACCAATTCTGTGCAGTTTGTGGCATATTTTCATTTATTTATTTAAAAAAGTGTACCGTGTTATGTTATCTTAACATTTAAATACCTCATTTTATAAGGAGAAATAATTATATATCTCAAAGAATTATACCAATTTACTATTTCTATGTTACCCTCGAAAGTCTGAAGTTGAAAGCTGCTTTGGCATCAAGGTTATCAATAGTAACAAAGCCTAAAAAACTTAAGAATCGCCCTCATATGACGATACTTACTTATCAAGAGCCTTGTAATAAAGATCCAGATCTTTGTTTGCCAGCTCTGTTGTTCTCATGATAATCATCATCTCTCTGTATTTTTCCTCCGCATCTTTGAACTGTGGCTCTCGAAGTTCCTTTTTAAACCGAACAATCTCTTCCTCAAATCCACGCTGTCGGCCAAGTGCAACATGATGGTTTCTTTTCAGGGATTCTATTTTCTCCTCTAAATGTTTCTGCTCACTGAAAGCGTAATTGATATACAAGTCTTTTGTATTAAGTGTTTCACAATTTTTTAATCAGGGTTCAAATCTGAGTCTATGCTAGACAGTAGCTCATTATATTACATCTATAAAGTCTGTAACACTTAAAATTATCGTACTAATGTCACTGAAACTGGGACACTGAAATAAAAATATTTTTAAGTTTATTAAGAACATATTCAAATCACTATCCTGAGTGGGAGGGGCAAGTTATCAAGTTTGAGTGCCAAAGTGCTCAAGGTAGAAACACATAAAACGATTAATTTCATAGGTGAAATTAAATTAGGATACTGAGCAGAATAAGAAGAATTGATTGGGTAACCTCTAGAAAGCTAAATAAATGATTCACACATAAGAACCAGCATAGGGCTAATCCCTCTTCAAAAGTGTTTATTATCTAAGCAATTAGACTACTGAAATAAATACAAAATTTGCTGCTGAGTGAGCAGACTGAAGGTGAAAACTAAATATTCTTATCCAGAGACATGAATTATTTTTTAAACGTGGATTTAACTGTGGAAGTCATTAAAAAAATGGATGAGATTGGAACAGGTATATGCACGTGTCCATGTCCTGGTTTCAGCTGGGATGGAGTTAAATTTGTTTTGGATACGTATTTCTAGCTGGAAGCACTCTATCATTTCACCGAGTCATTGATGTTACAAACCTGAGTTTGAAGGAGAAAAGTTCTACCTGAATGGGGAGAAAAGTGGGCCAGGAAACACACTCAATATTACATTCAGGTGTTCAGTGAATTCTTGCACAAAACACACCGTTCTGTTTGAAGACACTTACGTTTTCAACTGCGGGACTTTCATTTCTCCCATCTCCTTCAAAAGTTTTTTTATATTGTCTTCAACTTCTTTTAGGTCTTCATTCCGTTGCCTCAAAGTAAGATTATCCTCCAGCCACCTCTCCTGTACCTATTGCCACAGAAAACAAGTGATTACGGTTTATTATTATTATATTATTATGTTTATTATGTTTATTATGTTACATTTATTATCATAGAACTGTCCAGGCTGGAAGGGACCTCCAAAGGTCATCTAGTCCAACCTCCTCGCAGGGACACCCCCAACTAGACCAGGCTGTCATTATGGTTATCATTATATTATTATTCCAGTATATTGATTCTCAATTAAAACATGAGTGCTGCATAACTGTAAAACATGCTGCAAGCGTAAAATAATTAACAACGGAAATTATAAGTGAGAACTTAACTTGTGCTAGAAATAGGGTATAGTGGAAATCGGCTGTATTATTTCATACTTCAATCTGAAATAATACTTACAGTATTTATTGTCACAGGCAAACACAAGAGCGATCCTGTATGCAAATATTAATCAATGTTTCAAACTGGGCAAATAATTTAGGATGATATTTAGCCAAGTCCCTCATCTCAGTTCTATAAGTTAGACAGTAAGTGGGGGGGTTAGAACAAGTAAAGACATCTTTCCTACAAAGAATGTAAACAGTATTTGAAATATATACAGAGGAATTTTAAGTACAGGACAAAATCTGGAGTAACTAGCAACTTTGAGTACCTGCACCTGAAACTAGTTGCAACTTTTGATACTGGCTACATCCCAACAGACTTACCCTTCTTGGAAATATCACAAAAAGATAGTTAAAGTTTTTTAAAATGCATCTACTTTTGCAAATATGAGAGTTTTTTCAGCCCAATACATATACAGCAGCTATTTTGACTAACAGCTGATTAAGTAAATCAGGAGACAAACTTTGCACCACTACAGACCCATGCAGACTTAAACCAAAACCGGAAATTATTTCAACTATGCAAAATATACTTTACTGTAAAATAATACATCTACCTTTTGAGTGTCAATATCTTGTCGAATCATTTCCATCTCTTTACTTATCTTGTCCTTCTGTTTCTCACAGGCAGCTAGCTGAGAATTTACTTCATCAAGTTCAGACTCCTTTTGCTAAAGAAATAAAACGGTGTATGATTTAAACACAAGAGCGCCTTCAACGTCAATGTTTTATTGACTGGTTTTTAGGTTACCTTTTTATAGTCGGCTTTTCCTTGCTGAATATAGTTTTCGATTTCTTTCACGTACTTGTTTATATCCTTAACTTTCTCTTCTATGCTATTTATCTGCAGGGAAAATATTTCAAATGAAATGCAGCATTATGTCCAAGAACTGATACACTCTGTATGGAAGATGAGATGCTGGATAACACTATTGTCAAAGTACAATTACATATCTCAAAGCCTTGAGCTTTTGAAATCCAGACACTCCTTATTGCCATGAAAATGTTTTCCAATACAAGTGGGAAATGACTCATTTCTGCTTACACAAAGGGCCCCTTCACCTGAGAAAACCAGGTTTGTCTCTTGGCAAGGACGGGTTACAGTCATCCTTGCTATTCCTCCTAGACCTATTGGGAGCCACTTTTAGTACCGCTGGTCACTAAATACTGCCAAATGTCCCTAGAAGCCTTCTGAAAAGGCTGCCAAAGGTTAATTACAATTGAGTTAATCTCCTGACTTGGTTATGTTCCTTTTCTTCCCTAAAAGTTACATCAATTTTGAGCATTTGCTAAAGTGACTGCTGTTTCCTCAAGGCAAACTCATCACTGTGGCTTCCATCCATGCCCAAAAACCAGTATATAATCCTATCTCCCAGCTATGTCAAAAGCAAACAGACCTTCTCTTGCATTTCTTTATTACTTGCAGTCCTTTTATTCACTAGATCCTCCTTCTCCTGCTGCAGTTTGTCTAAAGTTGTATCCAAAGGAAACACCTGTTCTTTTGCTTCCTGAAAAGAAGTTGGAGAAAGTCCTTTTTATTCTCTCACTCCATTAAAGATCAATAATTTTGCAAGTGGTAAAAAAAGTCATGTGTTTACTTCTTTTTTTTTGGGGGGGGGGGGTGTTA
>VXAK01001492.1:23098-35544 GCA_013399435.1 Arenaria interpres | reverse complement strand
TTAAAAAAAAAAAAAAAGATATGAAAACATGTATTAATAAAGTTCTGGAAATTCCCAAAGATATGCAATAGCAGAACAAACATTTAAAAATACACCTTACTTGCTAGGATTACAGACAATGGGAAACACAACAAGATCAGGGTCTTTCCAGCACAACAAAGCTAAGGGCTAACAATTAACACTATTTCCTACCTTGATCTCTCTGCATAAGGACTGAACCTCGGTGGTTAATTCCACCGTTTGTTCCTCCAGTTGGCGCCGACGCTGCATGCCGCTGGCGAGCTGGAGTTTCTCCCCTTTAAGCTCATTAATGGTACTCTTCAGCTGCTGAATCTGATTTTGCTGGTCTTGCTTGAGTTTTTGATTTAACTCAATTTTACCAGTAACTGCGGATGAAAACAAACACAGGGTGAAAGAGTCAACCCATTACTACAAACGTGCATTGTCTTCCTTATGAAAATTTAACTCTAAATCAAGCTAGTATAACCCCAAAACAAAACAATAAACTATTAGAATGCAGTTACTGCAGAATGTAAAAGAAGGAGAGTTTATATTTTAATGGCAGCAAGTTTAGAACATTATTTTCAATATAAAAATGAGATACCAGTTTTGCATGACCTACCTGTATCCCACAAGTGTTTCTTCTCTTGTTTTTCATGGCTTACTTGTAGAACAGTTCTACTTAAATCCACCCCTAGCAGCTTAGCCTCCTGCTGAGCAATTTTTCGTTCAACATCCCTAATGTCAGTCTGAAAGTATGAGGAAAAGTACTTTCATTATTGTATTAGGGTTTAACAACATATGTTTTATCTTTGGCACGCAAAAAGCAGCCTGGAGCTTGAGACACACATGACTCAAGACCTTCAAATTCAGCTCCTCTGCCGGAGCAACGTCACATCGTTAGCAGCAAGGTTAGGTCAGCCCATGGACTGCTGCTGGAAACTGGATTTCCCAATTGTGAGAGGAAATCAGTTTTCGCTTGAAAAGTCTTAAAACCTCAACATTTGATCACGTTATTGAATAACTACATATTTAAATGCTAGCAAGCAAGTATCTTTTTATATATTATAAGAAATTACCAGAGCATACCTGGTGCCTTTCCATTAGCGTTACATCCTGTAAACAGGCCTTGGCACCTTCCTCCTCAGACAGAGCTGTCTGCAAGAGCGACTCCTGTTCCTCTATCTCAGCCTTCAGGCTCGTTAAATCCCTGTTCGCATTCTGCATCCTGTTCCTCAAGTCTGGTATGTCTTTATCTTGGAGATCAACTACAGTTTGCCTGAAATAAAATATAAATCCATAAAATTTCCTTTGTCAAAGCCAGCAGCTTGAATCCAAGGCATTCAAGAAGACAAAATCTGTGATATGATCTAGTAAGACTAAATTTAGGCAAATAGTATCCCCTTCAGCTTGGCCACATTTAATTAAGCTTATATTATCTACCCAGCTAAGGCAATACATCCCTTATTTTAGACAGGTGAGATGAAACGAACAAACACACAAAATCTTTTTTGTTTTTTACCTTAATTACAGTAAGTACTCATGAGAGGGTCTAAATCCACTGTACGAGAGTGCCCTCTTGTGAAGGAAAGGTCTTCCCACTACCATGTACTCTCCAAATTCTCAGAACAACGGTGTGCAAACTTCTTGAGACAGAGTTTCCTCACCTACTGGCAGGAAACCTGCATACTCTTACTTTAAATACTGTTCGCACGCTAAGAAAAATAAAACAGAACTCCCAGAAAATCTCTTTAGGGCCGTGTTATTTGTTTATGTTTTGAAAGGAGACAAGGGGAAGAGAAAAGGGAGGCAACAACCCAACAGCCTGTCTCATGTTTTCATAGCTTTAAAAAATACAGACAAATTCAGTCTGGAAATCGGAAAATACACTCCAGGCACCCTTTCTGAATTTGTTAAGATAACCTACACTTTGTATTACCTTTTAAGTTAAAAAAAAAAAAACAACAAACAAACAAACCATAAAAAGGCTTTTTAAATAAATAAAGGAATAAATTCAATCCAATCTAATACAGTTTATCAGTATCAGAGACAGAGATGCATTCCCAGATGATGGAATTGCACACGACTGAACTTCAAGGAAACTTAAATGGCATTGGGAATCCACTATAAAACCCAGAGATGCCTTTTTAGAACATCATAATTCATACAAAACTGCCAGCAACAAAACTGCTGTTAAAGGAGATGCAAATCAAGATATTACTAAAGGGTGTTTAATACAGATTTCAGTTCCCATTCTGTCTACACAACTTCCATTTCAGCATTTTTAAGAAGCATATTTAAGGTGACGTATGAAAACATTTCAATAACAACAAACCCAGCCTGTCTATTTTAAATTGTAATGACAAAAAACAAGGAAGGAAACTGTGCCTGTATAGTGTAAATACTCAGTAGAAAACTAAGTATATAGCCACCTTTTCTGCCTCGCTCTCATGAGAAGCCTCAAAGCACCAAAATAGGAAATAGTTTAACACTAAAGTCCAAATGAGCAGAAAAGAAGAGGTAGCAAAATATTTCTCAACGATGAGATTTCCGAATGAATTAACTAGCCTTAAAAGAAAGCTTCCTTGATGTCTACATAATTTTTAATAATCAAAAAACCAAGCATTTGAAAGAAAACAGCTTGCGACAATATGGTTTACCTAAGGGGTTTAAGACTCATCATTTCATCACGTCTTTTCTCTTTTCTTTTAAGCTCGGTCTCTGTAGACTTCAGTTTGTCTGGAGCAAGACGCAGCTTAGACTGCAGGTCACTGATTACATCTTGCAGTTCAGCCTCTGTTTGAAAAACCCTTTGACAAACTGGACAACATGACTGGTTCTCCTCCGTCAGTTGTGTAATGAACTGGGAGTATACCGCAGTGGCTCCAGCAAGCACAGCTGGTTGAGAAGGAAACAAAAGACTTTATGTAAAAGAAACAAACAGTGCATAAAAATCGGATATAAACTAGATACGTATTTACTGTAAATGAGACAAAATTATAACCTGAAAATCATAAAAATTGGAAAACAAAATGGCCCTAAGCGACCAGGTTGCCCTATGCCACCTCCCGAAGACCTCTTCAACCTGAATTATTCTACAAGTCTCTTTTATTAAGCCAAGCTCATCTCTCTGTAATTAACAGTGGAAGCAAGCCCTTCCTTCAGAAATGATTTTTTTTCAGATAGTGCCAGGCCCTGCGGGCCCAAACCCACACCAAACGGCTGGGTCTGCACTTGTCTTCACACCTGGCAGACACGGGACTCAAACATTTCCTTCATGTTCTACACGCACAGCGAGCCAAAGCCGATATCCCTCTTATTATGTGTAAATGAAGTAACTGAAAGAATCAAAACAACTGATCTTGCTTAAGTATAAGGAAAATTTGCTCAAAACCAGTAATATTCAGTAATTTCGACAGTTTCTGCGCTGATTGTTTTTCCCACACAAGCAACAGACCGTCTCAATATCAGAGGCTTACATTTAAAACAAGCTTTAGGAAACAAAACGTAGAGCTATAAATGAACTTACCTCGCTGTTTTGAACTTTTTTCAATTTCATCTTGCAGTTTGTTCAGATCACTGTCAAAATCTTGGCTTCCACAAACATCAAGAATCTTTGCCTCATGAAGGGACAATTGTGCTTCTTTTTTTTTTAGCTCATTATTGAAATGAGTTCTATCACATTCTACTGATGCCAGTCGTTTGCTGAAACAGCAATGCATTAACTCTTTTACTACCAAAAAAAAAAAAATGACGTTTTCAAACTGTTCAAGCAAAAACAAAAAAATGGGAAGTTAATCTGAAATCAGTATTACAGAGCTGTTCTCCAGTTCTTCTTTAATGATTTTTCAGGAAACCTATAGTGTCAATTTTTCATTAACCTAACTGCAGCACACAGTGTTTCACTTTAATTTCCCTTTGTTTTCTAGATGCTTAAAGATGAGAAACTAATTTCTCAAGACAAAGGCATACAAAGCTTTCTAGAATAATACAACATCAACTTTCTTCCCCTACTGAAATTACTGCTTATGAGATATTATTGAACCTCTTAAGTAAGGAATGTTACCATCCTTCTATTTATGTTCTGTACTTTTGAATGACACAATATTCTTATACTTAAAATCTTGGGGGTTTTGTTTTGGGGAAGTTTAATGTGCATCACTGCATAGCATGCTGTTACCTACTCTTTCTAACAAATTGTTTTATATAATCAAATGAAATAAGGAGCAGGTAATTGCACACGAACTGTGATACAGCCACTAACTACCCTGTGACTTATAAGAAAGTCTGAAGACCAGCAATTCCCCCCCCAAGCACATTCATTCAACTTGGATTAGTATAAACAATTACGAATGTTCCAGAACAATATTTTGCTTTCTGCTTTTAGTGCTGCCTTCAACGTACTACCAATGTTGTGATTTTATTAATTAGCACAAACTATACCAGCTACATATGACAAAAATTCTTCAGGATGTTTCTTTTTTTCTTGATTTTTGCAAATACCAAAATAAACAGTAACAAATTCAAGTAACAAGTATGTTAAGCATATGAAACTTTCCAACATTTCAATTCATAATTATGAAAATACTTATGGAGACATAATGAATTAAATTAATACCCACTTAAGGACAGCAAGATTACTCCTTGTCTGATTAATTTTTCTACTTTTATTATAAAGCCAGTCTTCAAGTTGGTTTTTATTCGGAAAGTATCCCAGCAGCGATGTCAGTTCATCAGAATGTCTCGATTTCACTCTTCTAATCTGCTCTTCTTTCTCTGCCTGCGGAAATGAAGCATTTTCAATTAATTTTTTCATATCTTCATGTTTATGTCACTCAATGCCTTCATGGTGTTAAAGGCTTTTATGAAGTCAGAGAGAAGCTTTACGTATGACTGTTGATAAACACCTGAAAAATACACAAATCTTGAAGGGACTGTATTAATTTCTTGTCCCTCTCTTACGAGATGATGATAGAAAAATTACTTTGTCTTTCTTCAGCATTTCCATCTGGGTAATTGTCATGGTGTGTAGATTCAACTGTTCCATCTCTTGATCCAGCTTCCGAAGAGCTCTGTCCAGGTTTATCTTCTCATTTTGCAGAGTTTGTACTTCCAGTTCCAGTGTTTCTATGTTGCTGTTCCTCTCAGCCTTCTCCAGCTCATGCTCCTAAACAAAAAATAAAGGCCCACAAGACTTAATAATTACACTAATCAATAACATTCTAACTAAATGAAAGAGAAGAAAGCTCTTGAACTGCCCAGCAGCAGTATTATTGGCTGGTACAGGAACAACACAAGATTTTTAAAGGGTACCTGAAAAAGGACAAAGGCTGGGATTTTGGCAGCGGAAAATAAAGCAGATTCTGTTCTGAAATGTAGCACTGCCCCAAGCTGCTCATGCTTTTACCATAACCCATAACCACATGATTTAGCTTCAGGAAGCTCACATATATTTAGATTGATTCTCTGTATTTTAGCACCTACTGTACATTAAATTTGGAATTATCCCAGTGAGGAGGCCACGAGAAACACTGTCAAGCACTAAATTCATACACCGCTAACAAACATAACATATTTGACTGCAAAGGCATAGCCAGCTGTTTCACTGGGACATAAAATGCATGTAACTTTATAATTCATTGGATAAAACGCTTTTAACAGCTGGCCCATCTCACAGACAAGTTATATGGAAAAATGTAGGCAGTGTAACAGTTTAATCCATATTTTTCAGGCCCAATAATTTAAAACTGATTAATCTTATGCTACCGTGAGCTGTGGCTATTACCCCATTTATAACTCACTAAGCAAGAGCAGTATATTCTATTCATACACTGTAAAAACCAAAATAGTGAATAGCCCTGCCTGAAAGGGTGCACCATCTGAGCGGACAAAGCATAAAGGGGGTATTAAAAGGGCAAAAAGCAGCAGATGGAGTAAACATTAAGGTTTTTTTGTTTGTTTTCAATGATAAAGCTGAGGGTTTAACTTTTCAATTACAGTAACTTACTGTCTTGACAATCTCTTGATCCAGCTCCAGAATTCGGTCTGAAAACCCCTCCAGCTGCTGCAGTTCATATTTTACATTCTTCAGCTCCACTTGTTTCTTATTTTGAATGTCTGATTTCAGGTCAATGGTTCTTTCTAATCCAGTTTTCTTGTCTCTTATTTCATCTATCTGTTTTTGTTTCATTGCTTCTTTTCGTGCAAATTCTCTCTGAAAAGAAGTCAGCAATAATATGCTCATTTTTTTCATGGGAAAACAACATTTACAAACATTTCTTCACTCTACCCTGCAAATATTCACCATGGGATACAAGATATCGAAATACTTAGATAACCAGAACTTGTCAAAAAATTTCTGCTGAAATGTTTTGATAGGAAAATGCAGATGCATCATATGGGTAGTGTTCTGGGAGAGCAACTCCATTTTGAAGGTGACTTCAACAAAAAGTTGTTTCTTTTCTAACCAGTTGCCCATTGTAATTCTTCCTCAGGCTTGTCAGCTTGTCAGAGATCCACCTGAAGAACCGACTGTTCAATAGCTTTGGCAATTCAGATCCCTCGATCACCACTCTTACTTCCAAAACTAACTTCCAAGGAAAGATTCAGGCAACTCATTATAAAGAATTCTAGAAGAAAAAATGGCTTCAGTTTCCCCCTTCCAACATTCTTCCTCCCAGTGCCACAAAGACACATATGGACCAATAACACACTAATAACCAATACTAACTACACCACTAAAGCAACAAAATTCATACCATTAAATTATTTGCAGTTTCTGCATCTCTTTTCTGTCTCTCCTTCAACAATGTGTGAAAACTGCTGATGTGCCTTTCATCAAAAGGTGCTCGTCCAAAACCCTCTAATTCCAGCTGTGCTGCCAAAGACTGAATTAACGAGTCCCTCATTGAGATGTGTTCCTGGTGACGATCTGCTTGCATTTGAAGACGACCTTCACGAAAAGAAAATGTGACATAAACCCTCAAAAACCGACGTAGAAGATACATCCGGGATTCAAAGACAGTTGCAACAATTTTCTTAAAGTCTTTGAAACCAAAGTATTTCAAAAAATGCAAAAAGCTCCAGAATAAAAACAAGCTTTAGCTTGAGAGATTGCTATTTCAGGTAACTATATTTTTATTAATTAAATCAAGAATTTAAAGGAAAGCCTTTAAAACACTAAAAATCTTATTCTTATAAACAAAGCAAACCTAAACATGTTTTATGCAGGCATATATCCTGTGCCTGAACTCCTACAGCTTTACTGGAATTCCCATAGTCCATCTAATAGGGAATACACAATATATGAAAAGAATATTATGCTAAAGCCCAAGCCCTAGGCCTGACTAGTCTCCTGCCCCCACCTGAGACACTGAGCATGCCGAGCATTCAGCTTTCACCTTCTTCTTGGTTAAAACACGCTTACACAATCACATCTTCATCTAAAGAAAGTACAAGCTCCGACAGTGAAAGCAACTGCATTGTAAACTGCTGGGCTGTCGTTCTATGCCACCATAACTCATCCATTTCGGGTATTTGTATAAAGAACAGTCAATTTAAGGACAAGGGTACTACATGTTGTAGTTACACCTCAAACCAACAAGTGCACATCAGAAACTTCAGGAGAAGAACGCCAAGACCTGTCCACTTGTGAGATTCTCACACCATAACGTGCAGCTGGGCTCAAACGCATACAGAGTTTAGGGGGTTTGTCCAGTTCAAATTCCTTCAAATCTTACCAGTAGTTCCATTTCAGACCTTAATTAAATTAAAAAATAAATACAAAGTTATAGATGAAGTCTAAAATACCTCGTTCAATAAGTAGTTCTGATTTCTCACTGTTAAATCTCTGGCATTCTTTAGTGGCTCTATCAAAGTCACGCTTACAGTCCAACAATCTCTTCTCCTTCTCCTTCACTGTTTTCTGGTGGTTCCGGTATCTATCTATTAGTTGTTCATCTGGTCCTTGAAAAACCTGTATGCCAAATACAATACAGAATCAAGTTAGCTTTTTAATTAGATTTACAAGCCAATCAATAATGTTTAAAAAAAAAAAAAAAAGTAGAGCTTTCACCATAACGGAATTCAACAATAAAAACCTCCCATGCAGAATTTCTATACTAAGACATACACTGAGAAAAATTAAATATGCTACAAGCAAAACTGGAATATCTATTTTTCTTAGGCTGATAAAACAAATGAATTTAGATTTTTACCACTATTTGCATTTGTCAAAATAGTTTTCAATGCCTTGGCACAGTCACAACAGAAGACTGACAATTACTTCTTGTTGTAAGAGAAAGAAATTAAAAAATCTTCAGGGAGATGAACAATATTAACATCAGGAGACATCCCAGTAGGTCTGACAAGCGCTCACTATCATCAGCACATTGCAAGAGAGGTAGATACTTCCAAGTTACCCATCACAGGGCATTGTTACCAGTAATTATCACTTTTATGAAAACTTTTGTCAGGTTTGCCTTCCTGGCAAGCTAGTCTATGGTGAAGAGGAAAGTTACAAAAAGCAATTTAACCCAAATTACACAGAAACTAATACAGCTTTATTAAGCCGTATTTGCAATATCTGATAATATTAAGTGAGCTATGAAAACGCTCTTCACCAACATCCAATGCATAATAAAATATATACTTAGTTCACTGGGGAACCAAACAGCATAAAGAATTGGGGTGTGGAATTTAAAAGGTGACCTTTTCCATCTTCTGTTGCAAATCTTGATTGTCTTTCTCCATCTGCTTCTTCCTGCTCTCCAGGGCTTTTACATCGTTGTCCAGCCTCATGACTTTCATGAGATTCTGCTCAACTGCCGCCAGAGAAGTCTACAAAGGAAAGAATGCTGTACGTAAAATATCTCACCAGCTTATCAATGCCATAATCAATTGTTCCTTACAATATAGTTAGTCTCCGGGTAGAATTTTCAGATTTATAAAGCATTTTTTTTAAAATAGGTGGGGGTAAGTTTTAGTTTATTTTTTCTTTTAGTTACAGTTTATAATAGTTTTAGTTACTAGCTAAATTTGAGAAAGATTTTAAAATAAGCTACAGAAATCAATGCTGCTACAAGAATTTCACAAACTACATTCCTAAACCTCCACTGAGCATTTCCAGACCAGACCAGCACCTGCCAGGTTTGTTGTGGAATGCTGGGTTCTGCTTCACAGCAGAGGATTAGATGACACAACGTAAAAGCAGAAGATTTTAATCAAGAAATTCGTCCAGATTACACATTTTTCTGTGTTCTTTAGTACATATGTATTGTTTTGCATTACAGTCTTAATGTAACTGTCACACAAATTACCTTTAGAGGATCAAGTTGATTCTCAATGGATTTTACATTGTCCTTAGAAGCAGCCAGTTGAGCCTCTCTATTGCTGAGATGATCCTGGATTTCCTGTGCTTTTTCTTTATTCTGTTTTAGATATTTCAATTCTGCCTGACACTCTTTCACCTTCGAGCTTTGTTTCAGTCGTACCTGACGGAGAGTTTCGAGTGCTTTAATATACCTTTAAAAAAGACAAAATTTCAGATCCTATTGGCAATAGAGCAATAGATGTACAAAACGTACCTTTGACGTTTTCATTAACACCTACATTACTAAAGAAAACATTTTCTTACTTAGTTTTTATTTAGTTATAGTAAAGAGAAAAACCTTGTTGCTGAAAAGATCTCATCAAATTTTTGTTTCAGGGCTTTCCCTTCACTTAACGGCCAGTTGGATTCTTCTTGGTGGCAGAAAATGACATTGTTAATCACCGATTTGGAAACACCAAGGGCGCTGATCATCTCTCGATCGATTTCTGCGCACTTGGAACTCAGGCTGACCTTCTCGCCATGCCTACATAACACAGATAAAGAAAATCCACAAAGAACTTACTGGCAAATTCTTTTGAAAGAAGTAAACTGCATTTTTAACAGTATAATCTCATTGTAACTTCAAATTCAAAAACTTGACGAGTAACAATTTTTAAGCATATAATCACCATGTTCAACACATGCATTTAACACTGTCAGTACTTGTAGTCAAGACTATTACACATTTTGAAACTATGCAGGACCACCAGAGGGAGCAAAACCCATCTTGAATGAAGTGAACACACTTCTTAAATAGTGGAGATCAGAGTTAAAGACAGGCCAACAGTGAACCGAAACCGAAAACGGTGCTAAAGGAAGTAAAGCCTACATCCTCCACACAACGCTGCTTTCAAACTGCATCATTATTAACACAATTTTCGAATAAATGCAAGTTGATAGATACAAATAGTTCTTAAAGTAGCGGCTATCAAATGTAGGATTTTTTTGAATCAACTCTTAGATTAAAGCTATGTAATTTCATCACTTCGCCCAAGAGCACTGCTAGCTAGAACAAGGAATACATAATAAAGTCCTGTCTTACACATAAAACCATACAAAACCCAAATCGATCTTTGTGACAAAGTAGGAAAAAACACTTGATGACTTACTTCGTTCTAGTAATGACACCTTCGAGTGTTTTAAATTCTGTTTTCTTGCCTTTCTGGGTGCAGACCATGGACCGCTGGACGGCTACGAGCTCTCCATTTACATCCCGGAACTGCAATCGAATCTGAGCTCTAACATCTGTTTCATTGGCAACCTTTAGTAGAAACAAAGAAAAACCAAATAAGGGAAATTCTTCTCAACATCCAAATGAAGTAAACACACGCTAAATCTAGTCACTATGACTTTTACCTTTGGATCGTGAACAAACGAGCTTCCTTTGGTTCCAGGAGGAAAATCGCCAGTGGATATGTATTTAAGACATTCAATGATAGTCTAAGAAAACAGAAATAAGTATACAGTTATAATGGCAATTTAGAGCAAAGAAGATGGACTACAGGAAAAAACACTGTTAACAGCCCAAATATTTACATGAGATAAATATGTAAGGAGAGAGAAATAAGAAATAACGTTTTATTTTCTGAGTATAATGAGAATATGGTACTTTGCAAAATCAGTTTTGATCGGGATCTGGATCAATTTCCCAGGGAAAATATCAATCAGTGCTCTGCAAAATCCAGATGTGAAAGCAAATCTCTACTAACGCTAAACAACGCCATATTTACAGTAAACAGCAAGAGTTTTGCGATATTGTTAATACCTTTCTGTAGAGATCATTATTCGTATTTTGAGACCTTTCAGAGCTATTTACAGTTCCAAACCAAACACGCAGTAAGCCTTACCGTTTTTCCTGCTCCATTTGGTCCCACCAAAATAGTTAATGGACTAAAAAAAGTGATAATTTGCTTGTCTTTATCCTCTATCCCAAAACTCCTCACTCCGAGGATACTCATTTTCTCAATCTTCGACATTTCTGCAGAACTTCTTCTCTTCCAAAGCCAGAAGCATAAACGGGATAAACCCTGTAAATAATAAAGCTTCATGAAAAAAAAAAAATCTAGAAGGCAAAAATCACAGCATATCACTGAAAGCTGACAACACACCTATACAAGCACCAAGTATTATGAACATCTAAAAAACAGTTAAGGCTCTTCAATTGTGGCTCAAGGTACAGAACATACACAGGCAAAACTTTCATTTGTTTTAAACTGAGAAGCTAACCAACTCCAGGTTCAGAGAACTGCCACGCCATTTATCGTCACATCAAAACAATGCCCAAAAACAAGCCTTGAAGGGTGTGAGAAACGCGCTTCATTCCACATCACAGAAACCCACACGGGCACTTTCTGAATGCCCCAAACACAACAAAGGCCCCAGTATTTCCACCACCACCCCCCACCTTTAAAAATCCTCTGTGGTACCACAATACTTTGAGCCAGCTCCGCTCCTGCCCGTTTCTCACAGGATTGCCCCCCAATTTGTTGGGGACGCCCCAGCACCGCCCTTGTCACCGCATGAGGGGGAAGGAAAAAGGCCGGAGGCCCCAGGGGCGGGCAGGGCCCCGGGGCTGAGCAGGGCTGAGGTAAACTGAGGGAAACAACTCCTACCCAAGGCCCGTCATGGCGCCACGGTAAAGATGTACATTTCAAACGCACGTATGTGTGTATTTCAGGTGTGTTTCATCTCGCCGAAAGGGCTCAGGGCCCTCCCCGTCCCCCTCTGCCCTCCCCACAGCCCAGGCGCCTCAGGGGAGGCCCGGCGGGGCTCGGCCTTGCCCGGCCACCGCTGCGGTGGGAGGGAGGCCGGCAGCGGGGAACCGGGCGAGGAAGGGCATTTCCTGCAGAAACCCCGCCGCCGGGGCAGAGGTGGGCAGCGGGGCTTTCCCGCCCGGGAGCCCCGCGCTGCAGCGGGGGTGGACATTTTCCAGGGAGAGGCGATGGCGGCGGCAGCACCGCCGCAGCGGAGGAGGAGGCAGAGGCGGCCGCGGCCCTTCCCCTTCGCCCTCCGCCGCTGTCCCCTCCCCGCGCAGCGCCGCCACCGCCGCCAACCTCCCCGCACCCCCGGCCCGGTC
>VXAK01001492.1:0-22851 GCA_013399435.1 Arenaria interpres | reverse complement strand
ATGGTCCCTCTCCTCATCCCCAACCTCTCCTGTCTGCCCCAGTGGCACCCAGTGATTTTTCCTCCCCGGCTGAGGAGCCATTAGCACTTTTATTAAAAACACAAAACAATTGCAAAACAATGCTTTCAGAGGGTTTTTAGTAGTGTTTCCAGGCTGGTGCCCCAGCTCAGTGCCCCTGCAGAGTCGGCAGGGTGGCTATGGTGGTGGAAGACTCCAGCCCTCACCCCCAGAGCCGACAGCTCTCCTGCTGGAAGACAAATTGCCTGGCCCCATCATCAGCAGGCAGCGGATCATCCCACGACAAGCCCCCATTTTCCAGCAGACTAAGTGATGAACGGACCTGGGGTAATTAAGTCGCAGGGAGCGGGATGCTGTACTGCCCAGCCCCGCTTTTTAGGGCAACTCTGCGGATCCCCACAGCAATCTGTCTCGGTGCTGCTGGCTCAGAAACCACATTTCCGACGCTGGCTCCGGTGCCCACTCGTTCTGCCCGTTACGCGCTGTCGAACCAGAGCCTGCACAGCACCGACCGCCGGCGTGCAAAAGGGTGGCACAGCATCACCAGAGCTGCCACCGCTGCCCGGCCGGCTGCGGCGATGCCAGTCCCGGTGGCGAGCGGTGTCTGCTCGAGTATTTCCAGCGCGAAGCCCTCGGGGCTGTGGGTGAGCTGCGGTTCACCATGACGCTGCCGATGCTATAAGTGCGATGCATCCCTCTCTCGAAGCGAGAGCTGAGAGTCAGGAAATGGTTTACGAGCCTGAGCTGTTATGTGATCTGGTAATTCACCTTCCTTAGTAGGAAATCTAGAACACAAACTGCAGAAATTCCAGAACAATCTCTTTGTGCTCGGTGCAGGAAGAGGACAAAGGGTAGTCATATAATTTGATTGTAGGATTGCTCCATTTAGATTTAATTTGGGGGGAATTTTCCTTCAAATCCATACAAAAAATAGGGGAAAAAAAAAAAGACTAAACTAAGTGGTATGATATATTTTTGAAGTTAATACCTTAGCAGGGCTCAAAGTAGGGTTGGGCGTATGGAGAAGCACTGTTAGATGAGACGTGTGAGGACCCTGCACCACGTCCTCCCAAGGAGAGCAGCTTCTCTCGCAGCTCCCTATTTTAGAAATTTAATACAACTCATTGTGGTCATTCAAATACCATTTTGATGCACCAGATATGAAACCCAGGCAGGTGGCCTCTCATTAAGTGGAAATGTTTTGCTCGATGGCATATAGGGTTCTGTGCCACGTTTTACACCCGCCTACAAAAGTGGTTGGAAATAGAGTGTAAGCCATTTGTAAAGAAGGAGTATGACTTTCGTTACCAATCCTGCTTTTTATTTGCGCATCATTTTCTGAAAATCTGTCTTGTGGATGGACAGTTGTCAAATGCACAAAGGTGAACTTTGTTGGACTTACCCAAATATGAAAATAAATTGTGGCAGCTTTTCACAGTAAATGCAAGCAGCTTCCGTTCTTCCGCAGACGGCTCGGTGGCAAAGCAACTTCTTGCTTCTGGGTGAGTGACTCCAACAATTTCTGGAAAGAAAAAAAAAATAATCTGGAAAGAAACCCAAAGAAAAACTCGTTTTTCCTGAATAAAATAGGAATTTATCCTTAATTAAATTAGGAATTAATCCTATATGCATCTGAAAATAATGTAGCCAAAATTCCCAGCAGTTTTTGCTGCAAGAGCTGCTGTTCCTGTCAGTGTTCACCAGGATGAGGAAGCAGAAGTTCAAATCACTTTAAAATATGTAAGTTATTCCTTACTCTGCAGAACAGAGGAAAGGGGAAATCATCACTTTCCCTCCCATACAAAAATCTTCAGCTGCTTCTGGTTAAGTTGTCAACCATCATCTGTCCATTTCTGTGTACCCGTAAAAACTCTAAACATTGCTGATTTTCTGATATTTATGATCTTAGAACAGTTTGTTAAATAGTTTCAACATTCCAGTCTGTCCTGGGAAAGAATCTGAGGAAAAATCCTGGACGTTAGGAAAGTCTGAAAGTCTAAGGCAGATCTGGAGTTTTGCAACTGACCTTTATTTCTATAATGAGAAAGCTGATCTCTCCCAATTTTAAATCACCGAATACTGTTGTTACTAATGATACAGGTGCACAAAGCGCATTAAGAAGTCACCTAATGGAGCAGTGTAAGGATAACACAGTGCATCAAGGGCTGTGTATCATCAGGGCTGGAAGATGTGATCTGTGGACTACAGCTAGTGCCATTGGGCACCCTTCAATTAGAGGTTACTCAACACTTTGCAGATGTTTTGGGGTCTACAGAGAGGTTGGAAAGGAGTCCCCAGGCTTTTGAGGCAGTTTTGGGGACTGCAGGAAGGTTCCAGGTGATTGGGAGTAGGAAAAAGGCTCTCTCCCTTTGGCTGCTCATTTCTTTCTAGGGCCCACAGATTGCTTCTGCCCCCTTCTACCAGTCTTCTCCCACTTCCATCGCAAGAAGCAGCACTTCCTCTTTGCTCCACAGCCCCCATCCATCTTCCAGTTAGGAAGAAAGTCTAACCAGAACAACAAAAAAAAAAAAATCAAAAACAGATGACTGCCCTTTCCTCCCTTCCCTGAGACTTTCTTATGTTACTCCTGAGGATCAGGAGTCCCTCCAGGACTAACTGCAGAGACAGGCTGTGGCTGCAGATGCCATGAACTTCCTCACTTCTGCCCAGCAGCCCCTGTCCAGGTGGGAAGCATCTCAAGTTCACCTATACCTAACCCAGCCCAGCTGCTATGCTTTCAGCCAGCTCCAAAACTGATTAATAACTTTAGCAGCACATTTTAGTGCTTTCTGTACTTCCTCAATGAAGGGAAACAAAATGGCCTGTCTTGTATCAGGTCAAGATCATGATTAGGAAACAGGGCAAACTTTGGAAAACAGCCCTTGGTACTCAACCTCAGCATCATCTGTAATTAAAACAAGTAACACATAAATAGTAGATGAAGTGAGCCCGGACCTTGGCAGGCAGCAGGTGGGTTTTTTTGGCTAACAATTCAGGCTTTCTCTGTGGTCGTAGCCTGGTGATAATCCTGCTTTTCATGAGTGAAAAGAAGGTTCACAAAACGTGAGCTATGGACACTACAGATCCTGAGACAGGAAGAGGTTAACATTCACTTCACTGAGGCATTAATGGCACAGCAGGCTGGAAGAACATTACCAAAGTCAAAGCTAAAAGTCATACACATCTTTCAGAAGCAAATACAACTCCTCTAGATGGAAGATACTGGATTCTACTCCATTTGTGTGTGGTCTCCTGCCCCATAGCTGCCTCCTTATGGCTGAGTTGCTCAGGATCACAACGCCATCCATCTCTGTTGTTGCTGCATTCTCTATAGCAGCAATTTTCCATGTTGCTTCTGAATGATGCACAGACCAAGTCCTGACCCTACAACCAGTCTGTCCCCTGGAATATTCTCCAAAAGATTAGGAGACGTAGTTACTAGTGGTGTTTCTGGTAAGAGTTTTCTGTCTCACACACACTATTTTCCCACCAACATGAAATCTATTCTTCTAAATCGGCGTTTGCGCTGCTGTGGGATGATCTACTGGGAATGATTTCTTCACTCGTGATCTGTCTCCTGTGACACTCAATCACAGTTATCAGCCTTTCAGAGAATGAATCTGTAAATGTGAAAGTATGAAAGAATGACAGGCTGAGAAGCAGAAGGGACTACCTGAGTCACTGTTTCCAGTCTCCTGCAATGTGTATTATCATGTCATCCCCTCTAGAAATCTGTCAGTGCTCCTTTATAAAATGGGTTGGACCATTAGGTAGAACAACGAGCAGTTACAAACTTTTATATTTCCAGCCTAAATGTCTGCTGGCTGGAATCTTCCCCATTTGAATCTCTCTGAACATTGTCCTGTATCTGAGATATCTTCTTCCTGCTCTTGTCTCCCTATCAGTTTATAGACAGCCTTCCTTTTCCTAGATAATCAAGCCAAGCTCTTCCACTCACCAAGTTCTTTGCTCAACTGGTCAACAACATTCAAAGTTCTTTGGTCAGCAACGTTGTTAATGACAGTAGGACAGAGACCACACCTTGAGGCCGTTCATTAGTTACCTACTTCAGCCTAATAACTTTCGTTCCCAACACAACTGTTAACGTAGCCCAGCAAACTGTTCATCTGCCTTAATACTTTCACATCTTCTCCAGATTAACCAATACATTATCATTTGATACAGCGCTTTACTAAACCCCAGCTGCCTAGGATCATTGTCTTCTTATAGTATGAAGTTTCTTACCAAACAAGATCATCTCTGGCATGATCCATCTTCAGCAATCAATGTTACATTTTGTTTTATTCCACCATTTACTTCTATGCTTTAACATCTCTTTCTTTCCAACCTTGTTCTAAAGGCCAATGATGCATCAGAAAGGCCAACCTTCACTAATCCAAGTTGCTTTTTATGTGTAACAATGCACCACTTTATAGAAAATTGGGGGAATGTAGATTTTATCATCCCCTGGTTTGAAAACTCAGCTCAGGTCCAAGCCAGGTCCCAAGAGCTGCTGACCCAGCCAAGTCATCTTGTCTTCTCATTTCTCTGCAGTCCATCCCATCATTTCAGATGCTGCTCTCCACCCACTGCACCACCTATCTCGCAATACCTTATATCAGTATTTCTCCTTTGACTGCCCATCCTTCCTTGACACTTTTTTTAACCACCATGAAATCTTAATTTACCTGATTTTTATTTTTTTTTTAAATTCCTATATACTGTCAGTTCTGATTTCACTCCACGCTACGGGGTAAGCATGGACTCAAAGTCTGATGGACGAGATACTTGCACTCAGCTGGGAAATGGCACCTTATATATTGATCACATTTTTTTCTGCTGCAGTTGGGTGAAGTGCATTTTACCAGGAGACACTTATCCTATGCTGCCTTCATGCACTTTTTCCGTTCTACTCCCACATACCTCCCATAATGTCACAACTCTCTCTTTATTCAAATTCTGCAAGACTCATTGATGCTGTGATACAAGAACTGCCATGGATAATGGACAGAAGTCTTCCATTATTCAAAAGCATGCACAACTTGTTCCTCTCCCAAGTCACACCTTGGTGGTATGTCACCAGGGGTGTCATCAGTTTGGAGCAAAATTTTTCATTAGTTCAGAAACGGCTAAGACATCGTTGGTGATTCAGATGCTGGTGACAGCAAGAAAAGATTAGATCATTGAGCAATATAGCAAGAATAAAATTTACTCCTTTAATTCTTGTTAAATGTAAGAATATATATACTCTATTAGCATATAATAGGATAGACATGCTCATTTCCATACTAATAATTTTTAATAAATGCTAATTTCTGGGGAGGAATGTAAGTATACATTGTGTTATTCCCCTCGTGCTCTTTCAGGATCCAAACATTTTCAGCTGAGGGGGCCTAGGTGTCCCTTCGGATGTGCTCTGACAATAGGGTGCTCTATGAGCCTAGAATTAAAAGCTTTTTTGGGAGCTTTTCCAGTAAGGATCAAAAGATCCTTTCAAGAGGCTTATTTTAATGTCCAGTTATACTTTTCTTTCTGAATTTTAGGACAAGAATAGGCATTTTAATATTAAAAAATATTTTAAAGTTTAGTTTAGCAATGTTTTCAACACGACTTAAATAGATCTGTTCAGAAAACTACATATTGAGGGATTAATTATTTGTTGTGCACAAGGTCCCCTTCGTTTCTGTGGCTCTCAAGCAGATAGCTATGGAAAACAAGATGACTCTTCTCACACTGTTGAATGATTTATCTGATTTTTGCTGGAAAATTGTAACCTTTTAATGAGTGACTGTTGCCCTCTGACAAGCGATTGCCAGGCCTCTGAAAGTAGGTTTTAGCCATTTATACGCACTTCAGTATTTTTCAGTACAGAGAGTTTTTCCATTAACGTTGAAGGACTTCACATTCAGACCAGGTTTTTACTTGATGCCAGGACTGCTAATTTCTGCCATTAATGTCTACCATGCTGTTAAGATTGGGCTGTTGCTAATTAAACCCAGCTCTGTATTATATGCTGAAAGTCTCAGAGCAGCCAGGGTGAAAGAGGAAGGCTAAAGTCAAATCGGTCAAGCGGTGTGAGGATCTGCATATGTCTAAGAATTTGCTATTATTATTTTTTACTATACCTAGAGCTGCAGTTCACGTTAGAAAATCCTGTTGAACAAAGGATGTCATATTAGTGAGTGGAATGTAAGAACTACTTAGGTTTCCAGATATCCATCTATCTGATTACGTGATGCAAAAGTAAGAATAGAACCACATGAAGATGCGTGTTGTACAAGGAATACTCCTATTTCCTGTGATGAGTTTTTGATATCATGTAAGAAAGTGACATCTCTTATCTACAAAGGTGTTTTCCCCTTATTTGATGTCAGAGGGAAGGAAACCCCCAACCTGTCCCCACTGAGGCATCCCACAGCGCCTGTAGTAATTCACACTATGTTCTTGTGCCTTTTCCAAGACGAGAAAACTTTCCCTTTGATTTAATATTCAAGGTGTACATGGGTATATATAGGCAGTGTCTGGTGATAAAGAGGCACGAACCAAACGCAGCCTTTCCTGGAAGCAAAAATGCTGTTGCTCTATATCTCCTTATTGAGTTGCTGCTTCTTTGGCTCCATGGGCAGCGCCACAGAAGAATTTCAAGTAAACTTCAAGGCTTTAGTGGATCTCACAAGCAAGGAGGTGGGTCGTTATCTTTTCTTCTTCGTTTATCTACGGTTCTTTGGGTGGAAGTACGAACTCGAGTCTGGGCTAGTTTCAGCTCTGGTTTGCATGTCCTGTATTTTGTTTGTCAAACTCGAGATGCTGAAGCCACTGCGTGTCAACCTCTCCTCAGAAGCTGGCGCTGCAATTGTTTCCCCAAAGGAAGTTCAGAAATAGAAAACCTGATGAAGATGATATGTAGTTAGAGATGCTTAACCATGTGGCAGTCACTTAGGAGACTAATACCTTTTAACGCTCTTTTCTTTTTTAAAATTTTAGATCTTTCTTCCAGTACCTGCCAAGAAATTTCAGGTAAGACTTTAAAGCTTCTTTATTACTGCTGCTGTTAATTTTGGGAAACAATGATGCTTTCTAGCAGACCTTGAGAGAAAGAGAGTCAGACTACTAAAAAAGACCGAATCTCACAAAAAAAAGGGAAAACACGTGCTAATGCTCTATACATGAGCAGCTCTATCAAATTCAGTGAAGTTCCTTGTGCGCCAAACATGATGGAAATAAATAACCAGTTTTGAGACCGGGGACTCTGAGACTTGGTTGCTCTCCTACTGAAGGGAATCTCAGGAGCTCTCACAGGGGCTTTAACGCTGAGGCTGTTCTCAGGGTGACCATACGAGGTACAGACCCTGAATGCGACCTGCTGCCATTTAGAGTAGAAGGGGGTGAACACCGTTAGTACTGGAAACCAGAAAACGTTCTTACCTCTCGGCAAAGGGGCGGGTGGAGAGTTACAAAGCACAATGGAGTTTGTCTCCAAAGGAAGCAATTTGCAGACACGAGGAGTTATCACACACAGACGTGTTGATCGGTGGTTTGCAGCCTGTGGTCTGCAGATTTCTCAGGCTCTGTGAACTGAGAAAAGGCTCATGAAACATAACTAAGAACAGGCAGCCGGTTGTTGGGAAGCCTTATCTTTAGAGGAAAAAAAAAAAGTTTTGAGTTTGCAGCTTTAGAGAAGGTGAAGAGAAGCACTATGTAGACAGAAGAGTGCGGATTTTCTGTCCTTCCGCATGGAGATGGTAGCTGTGAAAGGCAATCAGCGTTAATTAATCTAATCTCCTCAGGCTGTGCAGTGTCATTTTGATAAAAATGCAAGCCAAATGGATTTTAATCCTCCTTTACAAATCTTTTCCCCATTTTTCCTTTATAATTTTTTTTTTTTTATGTTATATGCTTTTTTCTCTACTGCTATAGATTTTTATCAAATCCCAGGAAACACAGGAAAGCACCCCTTTCCCTAATTGAACAGAAATAGAGTAGACAATAGGTGATTTCTCTTTCTGCTGTGCATGCAGTTAGTTATTGAATTCAGACGTAAAACTCAACTCATTTGGCAGAATATAATTTTGCTGTTGTTTGATTTATTTATTTTTTAGTGCAAGAATGTTCCCTGTCACCTTGAAAAAACCATAGAACGGCTGAAAAATTCCTTTGAAAATGATCAAATGAGAAAATACATCTCTCGGATGGAGAAAAACATGGACCACATAATATCAACTTTAAATAAAGCCCGTAGGGTAAGTTTCTCATCAGTTATTTATAGTGATTAAGTAGGTTAAAAAGTGAAATTACTGTGAATGGACGGCTCCTTTGTTTCCAAAGCTTATAAAATTAAGTAACTCAGCATCCTGGTCAACTAAAGTCAATAGAAAAATTTTGATACCATCCCGTACGCTCTCGATTTTTGCACTGCTGAGGATTATGCCCGACACACAATAATTGTTTTATAGAAAATACATACCTGAAATTCAGAGATTCTGGATGGAAGTTACAGTTTTCTAAATGATGCATCAGCCTTAGACAAATCCTGGACTTATCACTAATGAGGAGATTAATCAGAAAAGGCCCTAAGCTGCATCTCAGCGAGTAAAAGTCAGCCAGGATGAAGTAGTTCTGATTCTCAAAAGTCTTCTCTCCGTTCACTCATGAAGATCTCTCTCTCTCTCTCCTTCTGATTAAATATCGCCTTGAACAACCACCGACAGCTCCGCAGCAATAGGCTCTCCCTATTCTCTCCCTTATTGTCACTATTACCTGTTGTTATTATTATAGAAACCTGGGGAGGAGAGTTCCTGCCCAGTGAGGGAGGTGCCCCTGAGGAGAGCCCTGAAAAGCTACCAGAGATTCTTCCAAGAGCTGCATGAGAACTGCTAGAAGGACGCGGGGACCCAGCGCCTCGGAGACGTCTTTTACGCAACACTAGAGCCGGTCCAGAGGGAATGCTGCGAAGCTGCCAGGGAGCGACAGCACAGCATGGATGTGTTACAGTGTATTATCAGATATTTATGTCTTATTGCAGATGTTAACGTATTTATTTAATTTATAGAGAGCTTTCCTATTTTTTTCAGTGTCCTGATGTTCAAAGTCATAATAAATAAATAAAAAAAACCCTTAAAATCATTATTTCTATTTTGTGTTTTGTGCACTAAAATAATTAGATTATATGTCAAGGCTTGAATAAAACTGTGTGAGTGAAATGAAAAAAACCCACAGATTAGAAGGCAGATCCATTAACGTGCTTTCCTGAAGACACTTAAGAAATTGGCAGAATCTTTATTTTCTGAAGTCAGCAGAAAAAAAAAAAAATATATAAAAGGCTGTTTTTTAAATATGGGCATAATTAAGTTTGAAATCAGTGTGTTTTCCTGAAATTCTGCAACAGAACTGCAGTGCAGTATACCTGCGTGATACACATTGTTTATTAAATAAACTACGTTTTATTTAATATACTAAGGATTAATATATTAAGGATCTTAAATTGTAGTTCTCGTGAAGTGAAGAATGCATGTGAGTTACTTTTCCTAAATATATTACATTTTTCCAGAACTGAAGTGTCAGAGGAAAATGACACTTTTGCTAATGTACAGAAGCGTATATTGGTTTCCAGATGAAATGGGGTGGACTCACTGAGCTGGCCTTTGGGGCATGAGCTGCTTTGAGGACCTGCCCAATCGGGCATCGCCAAGTTTTAATTCAAAGGTACTTGGCAAAGACGTATTTTTGAGAAGCCACAGACCCTCGCCAATTAGGTGCAACCACATTGATAAGTAATTAGCATAATTATGGCCGAGAAACCGTCACAGTGGTGAAGATTGTGACAAATAGACAAGGCACAAGAAGTAAAGAAGTGACAGGGTGGTGCACGGAGAGGTGGTGCCCGTCTTGGTGAAGGAGAAAAGCCAGGATGAAACCAGGCACCGTTATTAGCAGAGTGGCAGTGGGTAATCCACTGGGTTGTGAAACTAATAAGCCTTAGCAAATAAATCAGTGGTGAAGAGGAAAGGCAAAGTACACGCTCCCACAAGCCAATGGCCACACCATTAGCCACTGATGGAGGTTTAGGAAGAGCAGGCAACAGCAAAACATTGGATTTTGAGAGAACCGAACACGAGAAGGTGCCTCTCCAGAGGGTGCCCCTCTGAGCATCCTTGGAGATGTGACGAGCGGGGAATCCTGGCCCATACAGAGGAGGAGTTAGCGACCTGAACGACAGCTTTCACGGGTAAACGATGCAGGGCTGCCAAAATTGAGGCAAGACAGGACAGCAATCAGTGTTCTTCTCTTTTACTTCATGGTTCATTCCAGCTTTCTGCATAAAACTGAAAAATAGCAGCAAAGTTAGCATTTTACCACAATTGTTTGCAGAAACAATATAGACTTAATAAAAAAAAAATATCCCCAGCCCCTTTCCCTTTACTGAGTGACTGTGAGGTTACTGCCAGTCATGCTAAAAAAAACCCCTTTCCTTCCAGACCAGGCTAAAACCTGCTGAAATTATCAGGGAGTTACAGGACGATGTCTTAGATTATTTTTTTAACTATTCTGGCTTCTATTCCCACTGACATTTCCCATGGGGCTGAAAAGCTTTCCAGTGCAGCCTGGGCTGGCCAGTGACCATATCTTTGCTCCAGGCTGGGGCAGAGAACGCAGCAGACAACACCCATGTTTCCATCAGTTTTGTCTGAGTCTTGAGCAACAACTGGCTCCTGTGGGTCATCTTCCTTTCCCCGGCTTTCCTCTTCTCTTCTGCCTTTCTTTTCCTCTGTAGGAAGCATCCCACATTGTGCAACAGCTCAGTCAAGCTGGGTTTAGGATGGCATCTGATGGAGTCCCACCACCAGCAGCACCCGGAGTGGGATAGGAACCGTGTGGCTCTACCTGAGCATCTTCTGCCCCAGCTCACCTTTAAATAAGTCCAGGTCATCTGGCCAATGTGTTCTCTTTTCTTCCAGGTGTCCTTGACACCACCAAGGAGCCTGGCAAAACCGACACAAACCCAGGCGTTTCTTGCTACGGTTTCTGGGTTCTGCTTTGGGCAGAACAAGGGAAAATCTGTGAAAATAAAAGCCTTGATTAGTCCTTGCATTTAAACTAATTTATGCTTTTGTGGTGTATTTGGTAATACATTCTTAATAAACTCCATACATTAAGTAATTAGTACATACTTAATAAACCTTACGTACTAAACTAACGCCATAAAAACCAGTTAGAGCATTGTTCCCAGTGCACCCTGGCCCAGTCCACCTCTGCATGGCAGGCTCCAGTCTCCCCAGAGTTAAAACCTCTTTCCCCACAAAAAAAAATTGGTCAAAATATTGTGCATATTGTTCCCAGCAAGCAGTCACTCCCAGGGACCGATACAGAACTGGGAACAACATTCCTCTTGACACCCTGTTTCCTAAAAAAAAAAAAAAAAAGATTGTAGTTCCTGTAACTTAGGTAAAGACCAGACTTTACAAAATTTCTAAGTTTCCTCAGCTCGAGACCAGCCTTTGATCACTTTGGGTTGCTTTTCCAGCAAGAACAAATCCAGGGTTGATCTTTCATCTCCATTGCACAAGACAGGATCCCCGCTCGCTGCTGGAGCATCCCAGCCTGGTTTTTCCCACTCACGTGTCCCTCCTTCACCAGCCGCCCTGACACGGGGTGTGTAGGGTGGAGGCAGCAAATAGCTACGTATTCTCTCCCTAAATTCTGTGAATATGACTCAAGAATCCCCTGCTCGTGACCTGCTTTTTGCACTCACCTGGCTTTTCTCTCTTGCTGCCTGTTAGAGTATAAGTAGAGGTTAAAACAGCCTCTACAACCCCAGGAGATGGGGCAGTTTGGGGTCAGAAAGTTTGCCAGGAGAAGGGAAAATTCTGTTTCAGCCAGACGGCTTTAAACTAAGCCCCCAGCACAAAATATTGAAACATAATCACAGAGAGAAAGCACTTCTGCAGGTTAGCAAAAGCATATTCATACTCTAATAGGGTGGCTGGGAGCCCTCCCGGCCCCACCAAGTCACCTCCTCATCTCCAGCCGTTGGGATGGACCCAGCTCAGGAGGTGGCAAGCCCTCTGGTCCTGAGCAGCTCAGCTTTCCCAGGAGCAGAGAGAAGGCCAGGAAGGATTCTCACAACCCACAGCTGCAGGTTTTTATGCGGTCAAATACGTGGCACTGGCTGCAGCTGAAATCTATCTGCTCAGGTGACCCCGAATCCCACCACAGCTGCTTCAGAGATGCCCAGGAAACACTTACCGGTAACAAGTGAGAGGTAACACATACTAATGAGGTTAACTGCTGAAATGTAGTTTCCATCTGAGAGATTATATTAGTCAAAAGCTGCCCATTTATTGAAGATGATTTAAAAATCAAGATACTGTCTCCAAAGCCCCCTTATCTCCTGACACATCTAGCCTGCCCTTTCAGATAAGGTCTTGCTGTCTTCAGGGGAAAGAGGGTCTAGAAAGCAAAGTTTGTTCCCTGATTTTCAGAAATTTCCATCTCCTTGTGGAGAAAGGCACGAGTTACTGCACTGTATCCAGGCTGCGTTACGTACTCACACAGGTACAGAAACTTTTCTCCAAGCATCGTAACTTCACCCTCATCTAGATGAAGGAGCAAACCCAGCTACTGCAGACGGTTGCAGCTTCCAGCTCGTGATGCCAGCAAAAAGCTGTGATGGTGACAGTAGCATACGATAGCTCGCTAGTTCCTCTGTGCCGCCTTAGGTCCAGCTGCCCTGGGCACCGCAGGGTTTCTAGCTGCCGTGGTTCCCACAGGGGCTGCCTGGGGACCGGGCAGCAAGTGCTGAGCAGCTCCCACAGCCCCCCAGGTGCTGGCAATGCCACCGAGCCACGAGGAGGGTCAGAAAAGCTCCTGCTTAAGCAAGCCCAGCACCGGTCTCATCCGTTATGGGCCTGGCGAGCGGGCTGTGGTGCCAGACTGACCTGTTCCATCCATACGAGGTGTCCACCGTGTCTCTCCAACCTGTCAATGGATGCACATGCCCAGGGGAATCACCATTTCTGGGTGCAGAGAAGCCCTTACCCCCAGCGATGATCCCAGTTTGCAGCTCGGGCATCAGCAGCACCCTGCACAGCTTTCAGGAGAGCTTGGTTTTCACATTCATAGCGTCCTCTGGTTCTTTTATTCAGTCATGTCCCTAAATGAGCCACAGCACGAACACTGCCCGTCACACCCCGACTCCCACTGAAATACCTTTTTCATTAGTATCAGACTTCATTTGGGACAAGAGGAAATGGCCTCAAGTTGTGCCAGGGGAGGATTAGGATGGATATCAGGAAAAATGTTTACACTGGTAGGGTTATCAAGCCTTGGCAGAGGCTGCCCAGGGCAGTGGTGGAGTCGCCATCCCTGGAGGGATTTAAAAGCCGGGCAGACGTGGTGCTGAGGGACATGGGTCAGTGGTGGGTTTGTCAGTGTTGGGTTGGTAGTTGGACTCGATGATCTGAAAGGTCAACCATTCTGTGATTCAGGAATTTGATAATTAATCACATTTATTTACTTCCATACTCCTGATCATTCCAAATTCAAACCGAGTCACTTTGGATTAAACCAACAGTTTGGATTTCCACTTGATGTCTTTTTCTCCAGCCTCCAGAATTTCTTCAGAAATATTTTCCATTCTTTTTCTTGTTCCTATTCTGACCAGTTCTGTCAGCCTTTGTGGTGCCTTCACTCTGTCCACACTCACAGATCAGACAAATTCACAAGAAGATCAAGTGGCCAAGAATCAACCTCGTTCCTTTGTGAGCCAGCCAAAGCCCTGCTGAAAGACCAGCTGCTCCTACTGATATGTGCAACAAAAATACCTTCTGATTCTTGGGAACTGGGAATTATCTCCCAAACACAGAGAACCAGCAAATTTGCTAAGGGAAAAAAAAAAGTAAATAAATCATAGAGTTCATACAATGTTCTGGAGTAGTGCCAGGATTTTGCAGAAGTGGTTGCAGATCCCAAATGCAAGAGAGCGGGGAAAAGGAGGGGCATGAGACATAAAATCTGTTGGCAGTTGTGCCGGCGAGGAACGGAGGTGAGACAGACGTGCTCATGGTGACGAGGGGCCATGGTGTGGGGACACCCAAGGTGGGAACACCACGGCAGATCCCGGCAGTAACGGGAACCGCTGCGGTACGGGATGGACCAACCATCGGCCGAGGAAAAAGTGGAAAAGAGACATTTTCCATTGCCAGTCTTGAGGTCCTGCAGGAATTGCAAACCACACTGTCCATGGAGGTGGGGTCAGACCTCAGCCTGGCTGGCAGGTACAGCCCAGGCACCAGCCAGAGGGGACAGGAGGCTTTGCCCGAAAAATCAGTGTGAATTTGTGGAAGATCAAAAGGAATGAGCTGTAAAAGACCAAAATCACAGCGGACTGAGAACAGGGCTTAATATTTTCAGCTGCATCACTTACAAATTCCGCCTGAGGGCAACTGGTAGCTCCAGGTAGGTTCTCTGCAGAGCTCCCAGCGATGCGCTGGTGCAGAGTCCACGTTCCTGCAAGGATGCGATCCTTGGAGCTGTGTGATGAGAAAGCTCTAGAGATGAGCATGCAACGTGAAATAAAACCTCACCACCATTCCTGTTCGAGCTGACGAACTGGGTACAGCGAGGCGGGAAGCAGGTTAGCCCGAGCTAAGCCACACAACCATGACGGACTTTTGACTTCCCCAATTCGAAGTATTGAGATATTGAGGCATTTACTCATAACTGCTGTGGCACATAACTCTGTGGCACAGAGTGGGGCCGGACCTCCTGCCACCGCTGCCCTCACCGGAACCCGTGGGCAGAAAGCAAACAATAGTGGGGTTTTTTTGAAAAAAGACACCATTTTTTAAAAAAATTAATCAAAAAGGGCTTTTTCTTTCCAGCTTCCAGGGAAGAGGGGAGCACGAGTCACTGAGTTGGCTATTTTGGCCAGATAAGAAGCCACAAAGCCTTCAGTGAATGAAGACCTTGGGCCTGACCCTTGCAAACCTGTGGGGCACAAAACCAACTCCCTGCCCTGACGGCGCCCACGGGGTCCGGGCTGAGGCGCTCGGAGCATCCTGCATCCCTCCTTCCTCACCCAAAACGAGCCACTTCCCTGTCCCATCCCCAGGGCCACCCTCCTACCCCGGGGCAGCGGCTTCTCCTGCTGTAAATTAATGAATTCTTATGTTATAACTTGCATTTTGACAAACTTTTGCCAGAAGTTCTGCACAAAGGCTGTTCATGTTCCCTTTCTGGGCAGTGCTCCACATATTTTCCACGAGGTTTTGGTGTGTTTTTCTTTTCTTACACCACAGCCTTTTCCTCATCGCATATCAGAAGCCTGCACGCCGTTATCAGAGGAGCTCCGATTTCTAGAGAAGTGCCCGGGGGATGCCATCTGCTTGGTCATGCTTTTCATCATTCTATATTTTACTGATTCGGAAATCGAAAGGCCACATCCTTATATCTTTATCACCTACTTCTGTGGAAACACTGATTGGGTAAGGAGTTTGGCGCAAGTTTGAACACCAAATTTACTGGAACTTTTCTCTTCTGGAAACTGTCAACAAATGGCACTTTTTTTTTTTTTTAATATCAGTTTAAAAAATCAACCTAAAATGTTATTTCCTTGTAAGGAGCCCATAAAATGGCAGAGGACTGGTCCAGAAGCACTTAGAGGTTCTCTGAGCACATCAGGAGGATGAAGGCCCATCTCTACCTTCTTTTGCTGGCCACGGGCATCTCTGCGGCTCACCAGACGAGCATCATGACCGAACTACTGACATCACTGCAGGAGATGCGAGAGTCAATAACAAGGGACGCTCAGGTAAGCTCAACTGCCACTTTGCTAACCCAAAATTTGATAAACTGAATCTCTTGAGTATTTAACTTTTTGGGAAGTCAAACAATCTATTTATGCGACTTCTTGGTGTTAATGAAGATGATATTTGAAAGGCTTAATTAATATATTATTTTTCAGACTCCGAGGATTGAAACTCCAGACAACATAGATGTAAGTAAAACTCCATTTTTTTTTAATAAAATGAACTTTTTCATAAATGTAGCCATTGGAAACTGAGATAGCTTAAAAGTTATCTACTAAAATGCTCTATTTGTATTTAAGAACAATTACTTTATATATAGCTATTATAAGATGTTATTAGATCATGTAGGTAATTAAGATAATAACATTAGATAAAATGTTATTAAGGATATTGAATGTTGTTGTAACATATAAAGTGTTATCTAAAAAAACCTGGACGTTGAGTCAAAAAACATGCTGTGATATAAACGTAGCCAAGGAGAGCAATTATTCTTGTTCTATGTTTTTGTGAGTCTCCTGCAGAGTCTCCTGCGCGCACACACACACTGATTTGCTGAATCAGCTTTTTAAATGAAGGCAAGTTAGAAAGGGAAGAATAAACTCCTTCACATTTCTTGATTGTGCACCTACAAAAATACTTCTTGTTAGTCTACTTGGTTTAGCCTGCTTTTAGAAATGACTTTTTATACCTTTACCACCAGTATGGGGTTAAGTAGTCGTACTGCCACATCTTGGCTGAAGGATTCCTTGTAAATGAGGTGTAAAGTTCCCACTGCCCGGGCACCTCACTCGGATATGGAGATGATGGAGAATTTTCCAGCGTTTCCATGTTTGGGGTTGGTCAGTGGCAGACACGAGCAGCAAGGTCATGGGAAAAATGATCTTCCTCCTCACACAGCATACCCAGGAACGTCTTACAGGGGACCATCTGTTGGTTGAGAAGGTCATGGGCGTGATGCTGGCCTTTGGCAGGTGTCTGCATTTCCTCCCACCTTCACCAATTAGTTTTTGCTTCATTTCTTATTGCTTTCTTCTCCCAGTACACCTCAATCTGGTCCTGCCGCTGATGGTGCTGCCCTCTCCTTCTTTCCTTCTCCATCTCTTTAGCTGATCTCTTCCAAAACAGCCCCACTCTTTGCTCTGCTTCCATCCTGTGTTCCCTCCAGCCCTTCTGGCCACCTTGCCCAGACCACAAGGTCTCAGAGACAAAACCCAGTTACTGCTTTGCAGAAGAGGACCAGTGTTTCCAGTACATGGCCACCCTTGGGAGAGGACAAGGCAAACTGGGCTTTGAGATCAGAATCCCAGAATGATATGGGGTTGGAAGGGACCTCTGGAGATCATCTAGTCCAACCCTCCTGCCAAAGCAGGTCCATCTAGAGTAGGTTGCACAGGAACGTGTCCAGGTGGGGTTTGAATGTCTCCAGAGATGAAGAGAGTGTGACCATTGTCCTCATCTCTCCTGGCACATGGATGTCAGCTGTTGTGGAGGTTAATGTTTGGAGCAGATTCAGGTTCACTTATTTTCTTTCTCTTGTGTTGAGACAGCTCTAGCTTTTGGGGCAGAAAACACCTCACATCCAAGCTGAGGATGTAAACCAGCATTATCTGCTGACATGAGTGGATGTAGGAAATCAAAGCGGTCTTCAGATGGCTGCAGAAGAGATAGGACCAGGTCTTTAGATAATGATATGGTTCATCTGGACATTACAAAACATATCCTAGCAGAGCCTATCATCTGCCAGGCTTCTGTCTGCAGAGTAAATCAACGTGCACCATCAGTTGAGCTCCCTTGCCTGAGCATTTGCAAATACGAGCCCAAAGGTCGGTAACAATTTATTGCCACCCGGGCAGCTGGACGTAACGCAAGATGATTATTAATAAACTTATTGTAGCTCGTGGTTACCAATTCTTGTACCTCAGTTTTGCTATTCCTTCCACCTTAGGATGTGAATTGTGTCAGAACAATCTTCAAAGGAACAGAACAGCTGAGAAACATTCCAGCTATGAATAAATTCAGTGGTTTTTTCCAAAATTTTGAAAAGCTGAAGCAATGGCTCACACCAAACCTGGAAAAAGAGGTAGGAATTTATTTCTTGTCTATCAGAGATCCTGCAGCAGAGATGTAATAAAATTCCACATTTCTACCTGTCCCTTGCTCTAGCCTTCAGCTTTACTCACCTCTATAATAAGGACTCATGTGTGTGATCAGCATATTTAAGGTTTCAGGATGAAAAATCTCTAAATAATGGTTAAACATTAAGTAATTTAATTTTCCTGCTTAACTTTTCAGGGGAAATGTGACACAGAAAGAAAGAACGCAAGATTATTCATACAAAATCTGATTACCTTTATCCGAAAAGCATCAAAAGAAGAGCATAGAGTTAGAAGCTTTTAGAATCGCTGTAAATTTAATCAAGCAGTAAAATGTTTATTTATTTTAAAAGTACTCTTTCTTTGTGTTAAAGCGTGGCAGGGCACACTTTGCTTTCAGTGGCATTGATCCGGTGCGTGTTTGGCATGTCATCTCCCAAAGCATCAATGGCAAAATATCACCTGTACTTCTCGATGAAAATTTAAACACTTGACAAAGCAAATCAGGCAGGGGACGGTGGAAGGACCTGACAGCAGAAAACTCTCAGGTTTTTCATAAAAAGTCAACTTCTGAACAGTCACAGCGAAACTGGGGGCAGGCGGACGCAAGCGAAAATGTAGGGGTTCACCCTTCGCGCCTCCTCTAAGCCTTTGGCAGGCTCTGCCACCAACCCCGGCGGATACCGCCAGATGCGAGATGAATATTAAAGACCAGGGTGGACCAGTTTCGGGGGGGTTGGTGGCACACATTCTAGCAACGCGGGCTTGGGGATCTCCTAACTTTTCAGGTTTAAGGTCAAATTTCTGCTGGAAAGTTTTGCTGGTGTCGCACAACCCCGACAGAGCGGGTGTTATTCTCGATAACGTGCCTGGAAGAGCAACAGCCCCTGTATAGACCATTAAACCAGTGCACAGCTGCTGCTGCTGCTGCCCAAGTAGGTGATTTAGCTCAGGGAACTGGGAGGGCTATACCGGGAAAATCTCAGCGCTGCAATATCCATCTATAGTACAGAGGATTAATCAATATAACTACACGAGCAAAACTTTCCTGGCACAGAGCTGGCTTTGCCTCTGCTTTGAAGCCAGATGAGGAGAAACAGCAAAAGTCATGTTCACCCAATATTCCACCTCTTAATTTCTGCCTGAGCTTTGCTATATGTATATATTTGTATATACATGTGTGTGTCACGGGTCAGCAAGGAGTACGAGAACATTCTCACACGTGTAGGATCACCTTGATCCCGTGCGCTTCGCAGCCTGCCTAAAATCCTTCACAACCACCGAGAAACACAAATCCTGAGATTTCCGTCTCCCCGCAGCTCTGCTGGCGCATCAATGTAAATTCGGCAACTAAAGATTTGTAAGGGCATACAGCTTATGCCACTTAGAGAATTTAATGTTTTGTCTAAAGCTAACGGTGATGATAGGAGCATTTACATCAGTATGAATTTATTTCTATGGTGCCAATTAAATTATATCATGTTTAATAATATATGTATTTTGGAGAAAATATTTATTCTGTATTTTTACTACTTTTAATAAGGTGAATAAAAGTTTGTCTCTGACTTTTTTCTTTTTTGTTTTTTTTTTCCCCCAAAATTCTTCTAAGCTATTTCCACACTCGAGCAAATCTAGTTATTGTAAAATCTCTGACGGCCAAGGGAATCAGATCCCTGAGGTGAATGAGGGAACGTATTGCTAGGAGCTGTTTCTAATTAAAACCCAAGGAGACGTTTAAGGTGCAGAGCTCGGTGACGGAGCGGAGCTTGTGTGTTCATGCTCGGTTTGACTTTATCAGAGCTGCTGAGGAGCCCCTAAAACATGGACCGATGGGCCACGGAGACCAAAGTGAACCTGCATTTATTTCTTTCGGTTTGGGCTATGCCCAGCCTGGGACAGGAGCTCCCACTGCCGGGTGTCCCTGGGGAGGCTGAAAAGTAATTTACACCTTTTTTTAAAAAATTTGGGCACAAACAGATGAAAGAAGTGTTTCTGATACTTGTATTATAAGTAACAAAGACATCCCTGGCCAATTGTACCCTTGTGATCTCTACACCCACCCCTCACGGGCCCTTCACACCCTTTTACGCCCAGCAGTGACTTTGGGTCTGGGGTCTTCTCCCACCTTACTGGATTCTTCTCCTGTGCCCCGGCAGGCTCCTGCTTTGTTGATTCGCAGCTTCAGCCCAGGGTTGGAGCCTCCACGTCTCCTGGTTCTCACTCCTTGTGCACCAGCGCTCGCTGGCCAAACAGGGAGAACTGAAGAGTCCCCAACCTGGGGAAAAAACTACCAAACCATCGGAGTGGTGTTAACATTTTTCCCCAGACTAAAAGACACGGACTGAAAGACAAGGCGCTGTACCGGCCCCAAGGAAAATCACAAAGTAAAAGAACTCTGTTGTGGGCTAAAGGCTCCTGCAAATCCACCTGCTCGTGCCAAGCAAAGCCGGGAAAACAGCACAAATCGCACCATATTATAATCCGAAGTAATTTATTCTAATTAAAACTTACCTATTTATGCTAAACAACGATTATCCCTCAATGCTTCCCCCCCCCCCCCTGCCCCCCAGCCTCCCAACCAGAGCAGCAGGGGAAAGGCGTCGGGGGGCTGCCGGCAGGTGGCACCGGGCGACCAGAAATGCGACATTCGCCCTCCCCGGCGAGCGAGGGGGTGGCCAGGAACCACCCCACACTGGGATTTCCCTCTGGGGTGCCCGGGGCCGGCGGCNTTGGGATCATGGAGTCCAACCATCTGCCCCACTCTGCAAAGCTCTCCCCTACCCCATATCCCCCAACGCCACCTCCCAACGGCTCTTAAACACATCCAGACACACAAACGCACCCCCCTCTTCCACGCTGCCTCTCGGAAGCCTTTGCCTGGAGACTCTGAACTACAAGCCAGATACTGGGGGTACAGAGAACTCAAAACTAGACCACCCCCCACCCCCCAACCCTGCTTCTCTTCCTGCCCTGGCGATCCCCACCGCAGGCCGTGCCCATCGCGGTACAACCCGGGGACACCAGCAAACGCCGCTCTCTTCAACCGCCTCTCCTGTTCCGGCAGCACGTCTTCCCCGAGACATTGCGGGGGTTCAGCCTGGAGAAGAGAAGGCTCCGGGGGGGACCTCAGAGCCCCTTCCAGTCCCTCCAGGGGCTCCAGGAGAGCTGGGGCACTGCTACAGCCTCGAAAAGCAAAAAGCAGTTTCTGAGTAGTTCTCCAGAGGATGTCCAGACAGCCCAGAAAACGGTACAGCACAAGAAAACCTCCAAAAGAAGCTCCTAGTGACACTGGCTCTTTTAATATGTTGCATTTCCCCATATTTTTATTATTTTCCATATTATTTTTATTTTCCATCTTATTTATTATTATCCCTGAATGAGATCACGTTCAGAGATCCGCACTGGAAGCTACGCCAGCACCGGAGACTCTTCTCACCACATCTTCACAGAGCTATCGTGCTTATTCTAATCCCTGCTACCTCTTCTTCAACCAACTGGTCCCGCACGGCAGGTACAGGCTGTCACGGCCCCGTCCCGCACTAACGACGGAGCAACGAACCCGAGGGAGCTCCAAGAAGATGCTGGCCGAGCGCTCGGATGAGCCAGCTCAGTCTCCCGGGCTCCGGCTGCCGGACCACCTCTTCCTCCCTGCCCAAGCGTTTCCATCAGGGAGATGGTCCTCGGGGTGATGCCTGGGCATCTCCTGAGGGCTCAGCCCAGCAATCATCACACAATCCCAGAATCCCATGGGGTTGAAGGGACCTCTGGAGATCATCTCCTCCAACCCCCCGCCAGAGCAGGGCCACCCAGAGCAGGTCCCACAGGAACGTGTCCAGGCGGGTTTGAATGTCTCCAGAGAAGGAGACTCCACCACCTCCCTGGGCAGCCTCTTCCAGGGCTCTGCCAACCCTCACAGTGAAGAAGTTCCTCCTCGTGCTTAGGTGGAACTTTTTATATTCAAGTCTGTGCCCATTTCTTCTTGTCCTGTCCCTGGGCACCACTGAAAAAAGACTGGCCCCATCCTCCTGACACCCACCCTTGATGAGATCCCCCCTCAGCCTTCTCTTCTCCAGACTAAAAAGCCCCAAGTCCCTCAGCGTTTCCTCATCAGAGAGATGCTCCAGGCCCCTCAGCATCTCTGTAGCCCTCTGCTGTTGCCTCTCCAGCAGTTCCCTGTCCTTCTGGAACTGGGGAGCCCGGAATTGGACCCAGTACTTATTTATTATGTTTATTACAACTGAGAAGAAAAGGTAAAGGAAGAAAAAAACCCCCATTTCTTCCCTCGTTTACCAGCATTTTCATTCTACGAGAGAATGTCACCCTGGGGCTCCCCTAAGGACACGGCCCCATTTCACAGCCATTCTGACTCCGGAGCTGAGCCCAGGTCCCGTTGGTGCTCGGCACGTGGTCACAGAACCCCCTGCCTCCCCCCGCTCCCCGGCCCAAACCGGCACGTCCCGCTCCAGCTCAGCCCCGCCGGGATGACCCCACCGGCTGCGAGCCCCCGGCAAGACCCACGTTCTTCAGGGACGGGGACCTCAGCCTCCAGCTCTTCTCAGGAGGCTCCCTCACCGCCCTGCTGTCAGGGGACCACCCTGCAGAGCAGAGGTGGGGGAAGAACTCCTCCATCTCGGGTCAGACACGGTGGCCAACCCCTGGAACCCACCTGTGGTCAACCCCTGGAACCCACCTGGTGTTCTGCAGACACAGTCGGGCTCCTCACTCATCCTCCAGAAGAGAAGTGTGGGGCCGCAGGCCGCCCTCCCGGCCGTGTCCTGGGGGTATCACACCACCTTGACATGTCCCCCCCACCCCGGGGCTGTGACCCTGGCTGAAGGCTGGGCTCTCCAGATGGTGACCCAGCCTCTCCAGATGGTGACCCAGCCTCACCTGTCTCCAGCTGCAGAGGGGGGGTGTTCTGGGGGGAGATGGAG
>VXAK01001490.1:0-24573 GCA_013399435.1 Arenaria interpres | reverse complement strand
CACATTAAAAAAACCTGCTTAAGGGTAAGACTGATCTTCTGTACCTTCTCTAAAGTCTAATATAGATCAACAGGATATTTTAATTTGAACAGATCATAGACATAAAAGATGAAGATTGGCTTTTTTGAAGTAAATAACAAACCTCCCCCTGAATTCACTGAGGCCAAGTTTTCATTTCCAGATTGGCTTGCAGAAGTTTGTGAATAAAAAAAAAAAGTCTAAATTGACAACTAATATTACTCAGAATGAATAATTCAACCAAGTCTGTTTAAGAGAATAGTCCAGGAAAGATTTACACCATTCATTTTAAAAGAAAGAAACAGAAAATGGTAATAAATGAGGTGGTGACTTTTCTGAGCTATAGCTGTATAAAGATATTTCCCTCTGGATAGAGGTGTTACTTTTATTGTGCAATAATAGTCTTCAATCTTGGGCTTCAGGCATTTTATCAGGATCCCAGTAAATGGTCTACCTTTAGGACAATATTTTATCATGATTGCCCTTAAAAATAGTTACTATTTATATGACAGAGCATTTATAGTTTTGATGGTTTGGCTCATTGGACATAGTCATGCTACTGAACAGACAGTTCTTACATCAAACTACTAAAAGAAAAAGCTGCTTTAAATGCAAAAAATTGAGTGTTTGCAATGAATGCTAAACCAGTTCAGCATGCTGCTCCATGAATCCCTAGAATATCCCATATTCCTGTCTCCAACATGAAGAATGGACAATGGAAAAAACAGGCAATGGAGAAAATTCTCCTGTTATATTCTTTTGATACCTCAAAGAGAGAATGTGGGTAGAAATACAAGTATTAAGTAAATAAACCCAAAGAAACAAATTGTGGTATTCACTCCTCTACAGAACAACTTGCCACTCTTAACAAGTCTTTTCAGAAGCCAGAGATCAAGTATTATAAAAAAAATTGTAAAATGTTCTGAATATTAAAGATATATACTTCTATGAAAAAGGAACATGATGTTGTGGCAAACTGAACTGAAAACTCATATGTCACTGTCCATTTAACATGCAGAGAAAAATGTCAGCAACAACCATGTAGTTACTTCTCTAGTATTATGTAAACAGTTTTAGAACTGTAGTAAATCAATAAAGTTCACTAAATTCTGTTTTTTGTGTCATTAACTTCTTGACTACAGAATTCTGGTAGTGACATAAGTATGTTGATTAGTCTTTTGTGAATACAGTATTTAAGATTACTAAAATTTTAATTATTTTATTCTGTTTTCACCCAATGCAACTCCCCTTTTTCTTACTACTACAGTGTTGTTTGGAGTCATAAAGAGGAAAAAACAGAGAGCCAGTAAGAACAATTTTTTTTAGAGGATTCATGTAATTAAACCAAATGAATCTAAAGGAAGGAACTTTAAAGAATTCCTTCAGAGAAATGTTATCAACAACAAAGGTTTTAAAGACAGTCTAAATACTGTTCGTCACATATGACATCATCAGAATATGCTTGTATCTCTTAATATATGTAGAAGAATCAAAGTTTCTATGTAGAGATTATGTGCCAGATAGATTCAAGCAGAAATACTCATCTAACGTAGCTTTAGACATCTACTTATACAGCTGTCAACAACAGAGCTAGTCATCCTACAGCTGCATTGGTAGGCAATGAAAGGAAAAGTGTTCCAAAACAGGCTCCTTTAGTAAAATTTTGGCTTAATTTACCTGAGTAAGGATCAGATGAGGTGCCCACATCAACTATACAGATGTAAGAATGATTAGCTTAAGCAAGTGCCCAACTGTCTCTTGCTCAAAGTTTGAGCTGACCAGACACCATGTGGAAACAGTATAACAGAACCTGAGCTAACAACTGTACAGCAGTGGTCTCCCAATCTTTTTAATTGAACACCCCTATCAGTAAAAAATTTTTGAGTATGCACCCCCAGTATATTTGTCTATCTATAAATTATATACCTTTGTCTCGGGTTTACACAGTAAGATTTTAGCACCAGGAAGGTTGGCTACAGGGGTGACCTCTTTGAGGTGAGACATGGGGCTGCCCCATCAGACAGAGGTATCTCCAGCTGCCTCCAAAATGGACTCACCACTGGCCATGTACTAATATATTATGTACATTATAAAACATATGGAAAAAATATAAATTCATAATGGATAAGATAAAGCTGCAAATGATGAAATAAGCATTATTTTTAAGCATTTATTTCATTTGACTTATACAAAAGTACAAAAAATACTTTCTTCCTGCACCCCAAGGGATTGCCTTGCCCACCGCAGGGGGTGCACATATCCCACTTTGGAGACAACTGCCTCTGAGTTTTACAACCTGATTTAGTCTTCTGTTCAATTTGTAAGTAACACAACAGTATAGGAATATCACTAGTGGCATATATTTCCAATTGGTTTTAGCCACTGATTTAATAAGTTTATCTGTGGATTTTCTGATTGGCTGTGAATTTTGCTCTTCCAAAATCTCTCAGGTTCCCACAATGAAACCAAATCCTTTTAAATTTTGTTTTGAGCACACATCTCTGTTAATCCGTCTCCAGGTTTGAAAAGCTTTCTTTCTGATTGACGAGGAAACCCAAGGATATAAAAATTCACTTACATACTATTTTCAATACTTTTTAATAACTTATATAGGAAGTTGGATTTCTCTTTCCATATATTTAAAAAGTTGTGTGTTTATTTAGTTATTATACTGACATTATTTTTTTCTTTTCCATTAAAGTAATTATGCTGAATGAAGAAAGAGAGATTTTGTCATTGGAGAGAACAGGAATTGAAGGAGTGAGGACTTGCTAAAGTGGGTTCAAAATATTGTTTCAGCTTCAGGATCTATTGAGGAAAAGGACCCAGAAAGGAAAAGAATAAGAACATTTCAGAAATCTTGAGAGCACTCTTCCCACAGTAAAAGTCATGAGAGAGGCAGTGAGAGATGTAGACCATAGTGATGCTATGGAGATCACCAGGAGGAAAAGGTCTGGGTCTTGAGAGCATTTCAACTTCCTTTGCAGAGATCACCATCTTCCATTGACTCTGTAAGAAGTCTTGGGAATGACATCCTCAGTCAGCTGCAGGAGACATAAATCCCCTGTAAAAGTTTAATGGTGTAGTCAAAAGAGAGGCAACAGAATTTCTTTCTTTACTCTGTCTCATTAAAAGCAACATCACTCATTTTCAAACTTGAAATGCCTTTGCCACATAAACCCTTGTTTCTCTACTGCTTATTGCTTTGAATTATTGATATTATTTGTCACACTTTATAAAGGCCAGCGTCACACAATTGGGCCTTGGCAAGATGAACATTGTGCTTGCAGAGAGAGCAACATTGAATAATGTACATTTGAACTTGGGAACAGACAAGCTCATCTCTTTATAGAAAGCTTTTACTCTTGATGTTTATTTGTTTATTAAGTTTGCAAGCTTAAGGAACAAACTCTATAAAATATCTTGCTACTTATTTTTGATAATGTACACATGAAGATTATGCTGAAGGAAAAATTAAAACCACCAGTTAAAAGATGATTTTAAATGAACCTTAAAGGAAAATACAAATTTTTTTCTGTAAGGTATAAGACTCCACCTCTACTGTCCAGAATTAGTGTGTGCTATCCCTTGCTTCATCTGTAGATTACAGCCTTAGTAGTAATTCTTATTTCATTTGTGGTTTTTTTTCTAGTCTTAAAACAGTGTTACCCATATTTCCGTGTCCCATTGATTTACCAAGCTTGCAATTTTTCTTAAGCACATAATCATTTGTATCGTTTCTTGGACATGTAAGAAAATTTTTCTGCTGAGCTACGACATCTATCACCATGTTTGTCATTTCTTGTCATCAGTGATGATACATACTTATTCACACATTTCAAAGGATCAGTGATATGGTAGTTACTCTCCACTTTGGTATTTAGTGGCATTCGAAAGAGCATTTGCCATTTACATGTCCTATGCAATGTAACATAAACAGAACGTTAAACAAGGCTCATTGTAATGAATAGACATTTTAAGACAGCTTAAGGGAGAAATAGTGGAACTAGTTCCATTTATGAACTACACAGCTAAAAACAGCTGCTAGTATCTCTGTAATTCTATTTTTCCACTGGCAAATTAAAGGTCATACTAGGGTAGGAATATTTTCATATAGTGTTATTATAATAAGCCTGTAGTTTGTTAACTGAAATTTTCAGCACAGATGTCTCTGCCAAGTACTTATGGTGACAAGACACTGGAGAATGCAATATAGGTACAGAAGAAATAACTGTCTGATATTGTGTCCAATTTTATATCAGATGTGATCAGGACCTCAGTCCTGCTTATATTAACTTCATTTCCAGCAGTATTGTGGTATCCGAGGAAGAACAAAAATGCAAGGAGACATTTTTACGAAACTGTTTTGCAACTTTGCCTTTCCACCTACATTCAGTTCATTTTTTTTCTTGTCAACTTTTGACATATAACATAAAATTTTCAGAAGTGCCTAAGGGCCTTGCTAAAAAAAATAAAGGACTGGGGTGTCTGAAGTGGGACTTACTCTGCAGATGCCTACAATGAATAGTATGATCCTGAAAAGCCCTGTATAACCTCTGCAGGCGTTTTATGATTCAAATGTAAAGTTTTCTGGCACTAGAAATAAATATATACCCAGATGTTCCTAAATCCTCACACAGTTAAGTTCAGCTTTTGAGTCTTCTTGGGGTGCAGAAATTAGGTATTCCTCTGCCTAAATCCCTCTGGAGTTGGCTCTGGGAGGTGATCTCAGAGCATGCATAATACAAAAGACACCGAACTGATATCTTTCAAACTGCCTTAGTATTTGCCACTCTTTTTTTGAAGCACTGGTGGAAGAGAAAGAACCCTTTAGTTTTTATATCCTGATCAGAAATTTCACCAGGCTGCTTTGTTCCCTATTGTCCCTGAAAGACTTTGTAGTTCCATTTCTCAGCTTAGTGAAGCAGACTTATACCACCAGATAACACCCCAGGTGGGGAGTTCACCTTATCTTCCTCTTTGTAGAAGCCATGCCACAATTCAGACGGAGATTCATCTGGCCAGAAAGAGGGAATAAAAGAATCTATAGGCTAGCAGCTACTGTGAGTGGGAATCCTTGCTTTCAAGCACTGTTTTGCATTTTAGATTAGACTTTCTTGTCCTCCCGGTTGATTTCTCTGAAGAAACAAGCTTATTTTTGCTCTCTTGCAAGCACTGAAGTGGCATCTTCTTTCTTTAGATTTTAATCATTTATTGGGGAGTTGGCTTCAAAAATCACTTAGGGACTTCTAAGTGTTTGCTTCTACACTGTAAACTGTGGAATAGGTACTTCTTTAGGTACTATTCCTTATAAAATGAGATGCTCTTATATTGAATGTAATAATAATAATGATAATTATTTATAATGTATATAATAAATGTATAATAAAATATTGGGTTATTAGTTTTTAATCTTAATGACCATGTGTTGTAGATCATTTAGAGTCTTTCCTCTCTCATTTCGCTGTGTTGTCCTGCTACTGGAACAAGAACATTACAGAGTGAAACCTGGACTTCTTAATGCTGCAGAGACAGCAGCAGGAACTCCCAACCATTCCCTTTCAGAAAAGATGAGCAGCAGCCAAATTTCTCATCTTGTTCAAAGAACTGGCAATGTCTACTGCCTGAGCATGTTGGCTCCAGGTGGAAAGGAAGAACAGACTGATACATTGTGGGGTCAGGGGAATGTAGGGGAGAAGGGAACAGGGAAGAGGACATATAAGAATTGCCTGGTTCTAGCAGTGTGTAAACTGTTGTGCTAGCAGTAAGCTTTTGAGCAACTCAACTGAGTTATGGTGACAGGAGCTGTCCTGTCCCAAGAGAACTGCTCCAACAGCTGAGTCACTGCTGCAGCTTTTACAACACGTGAAGAGATCATCCACCCAGGTATGTTTTCTCATCCCAGTAGTAAACAAGCAGAATCATGGTAGTTAGAAAGCTTTCCTCTGCATGAAGCTCTGTTTGGCAGCTAAATGCAGTAACTCAAGAGTGTGTATCATTCCTTAGTTGCCTGAATAAACAGATGGGACCTTCTTTGCCAAAACTGGTATAAGGCCTATCCTTTAACTCTTCTTTTATACGTATATATATTATTATATATTTTTTTTAATATTCAAAGCTGTATTTACTTCCTAATAATGAATGAGACTTAAAAAGTTTTCCAGTAGCACAGTAGAAAGTGATCACAGTGGAAACCTTTTGCTAGGACAGAAGTTTTGATTTCAAAGAAAACTTCTATTCTTTAATACTGTCCATGTAAGTGGGGGGTATCCATTACTGATAGTGAAGTACAGCAAAAAGTTTCGATCTTGTGTGAAATCATTGTAAATAATAATAATAAAAAACAACTATTTTTAAATAAAAGACCTGCTGTATTTGTACTTTTTGATAACAAATTTTAGCCTGAGCCCCTCAGGATTCACATGAGCAAGACCAATATAAGATTACTGCTGAGATTTGACTGCTCAATGGCTTCAGTACAGCAGGGAATCAATTTGAGGGGAAAAATGATTTAAAAAAAAAAAAAAAAGCAATGAAGTCAGGGAGTTTGAGAATGAAATTTACAAAATGATTTCTCATACAGTTCACCCTTGTGTCACTCCCTCCCTTGAGTGTCAAGCAATGTTATAGAAGGTGTTGCTATAACAACACTAATTAATTATAGTGGGATTTCATGTGTGGCAGTAAAAAGCCAAGACACAGTAGTCCTATTTTATGTCATAGCCAGTGGTGTAAGATAAGAGCTATATGATACTGAGATCAAACATAGTGCAGTAATTACCAAGAAAGGCCAGCTTGTGTTAAGGCAATGCACACACATCTACCCTTATGTTTTGGATACATGAATAACCCTCTAAAATACTGACACTTTTCACACTGTATATTAAAAAGTAAATTGAAAGAGAGTGTGAAATTCGTGAAAAATAGTAAAGACATTGCAAAGTTTTCTCACTTCAAAAATCACACTTGTCATACACCCAGACTTGTACTGAACCTAAACCCTAAGGTTTAGGGGCATCAGGAATTCTGAGGTGACTGTGAAATCTACCTTGTGATCTCTATAAGCTTGAAACAACTAATGTAAAATGTTAGATATGAGTGAAAAAATACCTGAGAATAATAATACCTTGATAAGACTTGACTATGCTAAGGTATTACTACAATTATGAAGAGGAATCAATCTTCAGGGAAAGCTGATGCTCCCTTTCTGTGATTGTTAACAATGTATGTTTTTATTTGTATTTCTTTTAGTCTCAAAAACTTGTGACAGGAGAGCTTCAATTTAAAGAAGTATTACTCATTACAAAGCTTAATGTCTATTGAAGAAATGGTAAGCTTTATAATTACTCAAAAAGACTCCATATTTTTAGGAGAAATGATTGACATTAATTTCTCTACTTTGATGGATACATCAGAACTGTCCAGAAAACACTGACATGTCTGGGGCCTGAGCACGGAAAGGTGTAGAAGAAGGATTATATGAAAACTGCTATGCCAAATCGGTAAAGTATATTTGATAAAGTGTAAATATCTCGCTCTTAAGGATACCTTAAAGACATTATGCATTGGATTAATTTTTATTTTTTCTTTAGGATGAATATCTGAGTTGATCTTCCCAAATATAGGAACATACATTTTCAATTGTTCAAAGTAGGAGAAGCTATACCTGTATTCTTTTTTTCATGATAACATGAGTCATAGTTGCTCTGGAACATAAATAAGAAAGACACCTATATGCTTATTTGTCTGTTTCCTGCAATCTCATTAGGCAGTCTTAGGTACATTTTTATTTGCAACCTTTGCAGCATGACAGATGAAATTTTCATTCACACTAGTGTAACAGGAAGAAGCTAATCAAAACTGATTAAGTGAAAATAAGGCAGAAGTCTGTAGAACAACAATTTCAGCTCTAGTACTTTTTTGTTTCTTGTTGGGCATTATAATGGGCTTGAATCATTTACAGAAGTGCTGCATACCTCACCATTTTGACCCATGCTACCTTTGAATCATTTTGTAAGTTCTTACCATTGAAGAGTTAAAAAAAATCTAACGGGTATAGAAAGATGCTGGCAAAACAGAAATAAAACCTCGCAGAATCACTTAGGAAATCTAGAGTAGGTGTCCAATAAGTCACAAAACCTTTAATTTTTTGTTATCATTGACATTTCCTGTAATGAACTGTGTTTTTCATTGAAGTGGCATCTTCCAGCTTTTGTCACACAGGTCTGAGGTGTTCCGACTGTAGGTCTGCAAAAGCCTTTATGGGTTAGCTCACAAGAGCAAATGCTGCCAATGCTGGTCCAATCATAAGTTTATATGAATAAATATAATAGCTCCAGTGCTGGGTCAGGATATTCAGAACCATCATACAAAGAGTAATAATTGGATTTTACATCTAGAACTGTTGCTTTTCTTATCATTAATAAGAAGGTATGATACTCTATCTCATCATGTGGTTAATTTCACCTATGTTTAGACAGATTCTCCATCTGATGACACAACATACAGATCAGTTTATTATGTTTGCATTAGACCACCGATCCTGATCATGAGAACCCCTGACAGATCTAAGAAAAAAAAATTATACCCTGAAAGATCCAAGGGCAAGTTTCCAAAGGCCTGTTGGATATCCAAGATGTTGGTTTTTCTAGGAGCAAAACCTCTGTAATTCATGAATCCATTAGCCAATAGCAATGTTTTGGGATGCTTTAAGGTACCAGAATGCATCATTCTCCATATGAATATTATTAGAAATACAAACCAGCCTGAAAAGGACATTGGTTTCCAGTAAAGGTTTACTTTCTGAGACCAAATTTTGAAGCAAGTTCCTTTTGATGAGAATTACTTTTAGCAGAACTTAACAGATGAATCAAGTTTCTGGACTTCACAAATGCTTATGACATGCCAAAAGACTCTATTCTTTTGATCAAAACACCTGGACATTTTTCCAGTGTTGAGAGTATGAAGCAGGCTCATGGATATGAGAAATGAACGGTCTTTGTGCTGTCACATGTTATCCAACCTGTGCATCACAGAGTCTTTGTTCATTTATTCAAATGACATCTGTCTCAGTATCCATGCTTGACCATTCTCAGAATTAAGCACATATTGAATACCAATGCTTGAGGTGATTTCATCTTCAGCCAAGTACAAAGAAAATGATACCTAGTCTGTTCCTTTTGCTTAATGTTCCCACTGTCACTCAATTTTAAATGCATTTGAATCACAAGATAACTCAGTATTTGCTACTCTGAGACTTTGCAAGTGCTTAAAAAAACCTTGCTGCCAATCGACTGACAGTGAACTTCTGAATAAGCTAGCTGGCTTAGCATGAAATAAATATGCTTGCATGCCCCAGATGTACTTACTTGTCACTGATCTTTCAAGTTCAGAATACCATGATCTGGTGTGGTACCTTTGATACACAACAGGAAGTAACACTGCTACAAGGAAAGGGTTCAGGTGTTGGTGGTGGTTGTTTGGGGTTTTTAATTTTTTTCCTGTAAGTGTATTCTTTGTTGTGTGTCTTACTGTATACTTTCCTGGTTTTGACCTACCAAGCTATTAGTGAGTCATGACGAACAACTACCTCATGAATTAGAATCTGTTTTCATAAAAAGGGGAAAGGAAATAACATAACCTGCCCTGCAGCTTGGACAAGAGAAAGGAATGAAGAAGCACTTTGTCAGGAAGTGCCCTCTACGGAGTTTCAGAAGCATCCAGTTGACATTGAACACCGCCAGTAAAACACCTGCCACTTGGCTCTACAAGTCCTGCATTCACTAAGTACACATAAACCTGGATGCAATTTTATAGATGGTATAGAGGGTATTTTTCAGTTTGCAATATATCAAGTGCCAAGCTGCAAAACACTTTGTTAAATTCTGTTTAAATTATCAACATTTAAATTTCTTTCCATTCTCCTGTATAAGGAATTGCTTTATTTTCTGGAAATTGCATATTCTGGCATGAATTGATGACTCTGCTACAGACAAGCAAGAAGCCCTAGGTGACCCATTTACCCTTCCCCAGTAGGGTACCAGCTGCCAATTGCCCCCACTCTGTGATGGCTTGTCCTTCTTCTCACCTTGTCATCAAGCCAAGACTGCACACTGTAGGAGCACAGGTAAGCATCTGCCTCTATAATCACTGCCAACAACTCTCCATTATCAGCTGCCAGGGGTGCTTCGAAGAACTGTGCACAACTTCCTCCAGATGCATATACCGAGTGTTTTTATGTCTGCAACAAATCCTGCCTTTGCAACACAGGGAAATCTCAAATGTCAAATCTGTTTCCAAAGTTGCATTTCATCTCACCATGAAACTTAATACATGTTAGTGCACTTCTGTTTTTTTCCCACCATAACTGGCAGGCATTCCCAGCTAGACTAAGTACACAAACTTCATCTAAATAATAGAAATATCTTTTCTGATGAGATGATCTTCTGCAACACAAAATTAAAAGGATAAGGTTAGCATCTATTGGTCATCTTTAAGAACTTATTGATTTTGCCTTTGATAAATGGAGAAGGCTACTTCATTGTCTGCCATGTCTCCTCATGGACACCCTACAATTTACTTCAGGTATTGAGAAAATAATTAATTATCCAAGCTGCTCTATTAGTCTGTGATCATGTAAAAATAGGGACTGTACTCCTTTCTGCTTTCAGACAGTTCTATTGACTTCATGCAATTGTAAGGGCTAGTGCCTGAGGACTGCTGTGCGAAATGGCGGCCTTTGGTGTATCAAAAAATGCTAAAATACATTTCAAGCAGCTGCTACTTATAAAGAAAAAAAACCCACCAATACTACCACCACCAACAACAAAAAAGCACTCTCCCTGACAACAACAGCAAAATCCTCAACTCCCTCAAGAGTCAAAACACACAAAACCCAAGTGATCAGAAAGTTTTGGTTGTTTTCTCCTACAGATCCTGCCTTCAACCTGATAGTGATTGAGGAATACATAATTTTTAATTATATTTAAATTAATGTGTTCAAATGAAAAAGAATGTCAGGAACAACCTTAGCAATATTTCCCCTGATTTCACTGTTTGTTTTCCAAGGAAAAGTCAAACTGAAAAAACAATTTAATTATCCTAACCTAACTGTCGTGCCATTCTAGGGATTCTTCAAAAGTAAAATGAAAATTTTTGGATGAAAGAGTTATTATAAGTACTTGTGTAAGAATATGAGCAGTGTCTTTATTTGCAACACGTAGGAGACTATGACCTAGCAGTCTTCCCTATCATATGGTGTAAAACATTTTGCTTATCATCATCATGGGTTTTTTTACAATAAATACTACATCACCAAGACTGACTATTAAATGTCAAGAGAAAATTTTTTACCTTTTGAATAAGCTAAAGGCAGCTTACAGAAGAAGGTTTTTCCAGAATTTTCATCTAAAAATTTTATTTAATTTTGTTTGTGTACACTTGCATTCTTTAATTGCTTGATCAATTGGAATATCTCATGACATATTATAGTTGGGTCCTTCAGTCCTGTTTCTTACCAAATGACAAACCATATAATCAGTACAGTCTGAATCATCTTGATGTTTTGTACTTCTGGCCAGGAAAATTTCAGATGCTCATTTTGATATACTCAGGGTGATTGGTAGCATTTGATAGGAAGTTCTAGTACTGAAATTCTCAAAATTTGAGGCACAAGAAAAAATGCAAGAAAGATTTTCCTTGAAAGAGTTTTAAATTTTGGCTATATTGCAGAATAAGCAGGAAGATGTGAATTTCTGGTATCCTTGATCTCCATTTTACAAAAAGTTCACCTTTCTGAAGCTCTTGGTGAAGCCTCTACCTTTGTTTCTGGTATTTTTCTTTGCCACATTTGGTGGCCTTTGGCTTGACACACTGACTGCTGACAATGCCTATTTAAGTATGCATTTGAAGTACAGAGACTCACAGTGCATTTCACTCTCAGAGATGTCCACAGATTTTCAATATTTTACCAAATTAAGGATTATAGAACATAAGGTCCTTCATTCATTGGTCAAATATTCATCTCTGGGGTGATATCAGTGGTGAATGCAAGCAGTTTTACAGTGTACCATGTTATAGTGCAATGTAAATATTAAGCATTTACAATTTCCTTATTGTTTGGAGGAGAAAAGACACTCCTTGTGAAGATTCAAAGTGTTGGAAATATGATTTATGGACTACATAAGATGGCTAAAAACGGCTTTATGTTTTCTTGCTTTCCGTAATTTGTAGGGACAAAAGGACAATTTTTTTTTCCAAACTTAAGCTCTTTTAAACAAAATCCTTGTTTATAGTTGTGAATATACAGTTACAGCTGTAGGATATTTAGAATAGTCCTGCATTTTTTTTACTATACTTATGTTTTTATTTCCTTTTTGGGGAGAAAATGAAAATTATTTTCATTTTAAAAAGCAACCCTCACTAAACTCTTACAGAACCTGAATAAAAGCTGCCTTATTATAAATTATCAAAGCTCTTACCTGTAACTTGAGATTATTTCCTGTGTGAATGCATTATTACAGATAGGTAAGCAGGTGCAATGTCTCTATTAGAGATATTAATAGAAGAGATATTAATAGATTATATATATTTCTCAACTTTCAGCTTTTCTAATGGGAGGCAAGTGGATCTTGGGAACAGCTGGTGTCTCTTTTACTATTTCTGTGTTCCCTAGAAAAATAGATGGTTTTCCCTCACCTCTGTGTTTTGAAGTGGAAAGGTTAAGTCGCCATAGTATCTGCCGTCTTCACAACTTTTAATATTGTTTTAATCCTTTTAGTTAAAACCAGCTAGTAATATAGGAACTTAGTGTCACTGCTCCAGTTTTTTCACTCGGCTCTGAAAGCTCAGGTAAAGTGTGGGCAGCCCAAGATAGTTTTCTTTGCTTACCAGACATGGGGGTAAAGACCATTAAATATTAACATGAGTTACAGTAACTCAGTAAAGAAGGTAAAATTATGATGGCATAATCCACTATTCATTTAATTTATGCAGAAACAATAATTCACAGGAATCTATAGATGAGACATACGGTTTCCCCAATGGACGCAATAGTTTTCATTGGTGTTATTTGACTCATAAGAATTATCCCAAGGGTTGATAATTTTTTCTAATTTTTAGAAGTCTCAGAAAATAAAAAGAAGGGTATCTCTAGTTCTTTTATACAGTTCGCTTTGTTTGTTTTTTGTTGGGGTTTTTTTAGTTTTTATTTTTATAAGGTGATAGTGAAATGAACCAAAAGGCCATAACTAAAGCCATGTAAGTGTGTATTCTGATTTTTATTACTCATACTGTGTTGTTGTCAGCCTGCTTCAGAAGAGACAAAGGAACATTATGTGAGGGAGAATAGCCAAGTAACATTACATCATACCGGCAAAGGTGGAGAGTTCGGTCAGTGACATTCGGCAGGATGGGGACCAGTGACTGCGGACAAAAAATAATGTGTGTCAAAAGAGCAGAAAGGCAGAAGGACAGTGTTCAGACAAAGCCTGGAGAAAGAAGATGTCTCTGTGGGCTGGCAATGAATTACTTGAACAAGGCTTAAGTCGATGCAGGGTTTTTTTGGCTTACATACACATTTCAGGATGCATGTGCCTTAACAAAGCTGCAGTTTAAAAATGCAATTCAGAAAAGTAAAAGATATAAAAATTTAAAATTAAAGGCAGGAGTTCTCTTATGTCAAGATCTAGATGGAGTGTTTTTCTTTTCCAGTATCTTCTCTGGTCTTAGCTTTGGTAATGAAATACTCAGGGTGGGATTCATTTATTTACTTCTTTGCCAGCCCCTCTTACTTCTTCAATACTTTCTTCATTCATTATTTATATGACTTAGTGCCAAAGGTTCCCATATGGCTGAAAGGGATGAGAACTAATAGCAGGAACTTTGTTAGGTCATGTAAGTGAGTTTGCTCCTGCACATACAAGCAGGTAAAACTATGAGGAATGATTATGTGATACATTTTGGCTCTTCAAACAAGACATTGCTTCTGGCTTTGTACCCCCTCTGCCAGCTCTATAATAATCAAGTACTTGAAAAGAAATGATTCATTTTCTTTTTTTTTTTCTTGGAAAATAGCTCACCATTTCTCAAGCATGAATTATCAATGGCCCTGCTGTTTTCATGCATTCATCTCAGAGATATCTTAATAAGACCTCCTACACAACATACTTTCTTATGCTGTACTCTCATTCTACTCATATTTTTCTTCTGTGGATGTGGTTATTAAAGTATTTATGCATTGTCAATTTAAGTTTTGTAAAGACAATAAATGCTTGCTATCACTTTTTTTAAGCAATAGCTATGTCATTAGACAGATCATCAAAATAAGAATCACACTGTCAGAAAAACATTTACTTTCTCAAAAATAATTGTAATTGCTGTTGTTTTCCTTTTTCCTAACTTGGTTAATATTTTGAATTTATATTTCCAAATAATAATGTGGAAGAGAAACAATTATATCAGGTCAGAACTGGAGGTCTTTGGCTCACCGTTTATACAATTAAATGTTCTACTGAACGAAAGTGTAGGTATGTTTGGAGTGTACCCTTATCAAAACTATGGGGATGTGGCTGCTACAAAATATGTAAATGTATCTCATGGAAGAGGATTAGCTGTCACCAGTTTCAAGAGAATATCAGAATATCATGATCAGCCATAGTTATGTGGCTACCTACATAAGGTTGGGGCTTTTTTCATTTAATATATAAGTTTCTAGCTCACATTGCATCCTATCCCTCACTTGTTTCTCTGATCTGTTTTCTGCTGCAATAGGACTCAAATACAGTACTATGTCTTTTGTCCAGGGAATCACAATTCATCTAAATAAAGACATTCAGAGCACTAGGACAACAGCTGCAGTGTTTGATATTTTTTTCATTATTTGGTTCAAGCAGTGCCTAAAATAATTAACAGGTCAGCACTTTGGTCACTTATTTGGGCCAAATAATATCAATAATATTAAATACATAAATAATAATTAAAATAATAGCTACAACAACAATAGCAGTTACTGCAAGTGATGAAAACAATAATATTAACAATAATAGAAGTAATAATAAATGAATACATGTCTCATACAGGTTGAGAGGTTTGCAACAGGAATCATGTAATCCGCAGAGAGTCCCTTCATCATTTCAGCAAATGTCAACACAGTAATTTCTACTTAAACAAAAATAGGCTGTGTAATCTACATAGATTATTTTTTGTTCTCTGGCAGCATTTAAAATCTGTAATCCTATACTATGTCCCTAATGAGCAAGACACTGAGTATATAGCAACGGAAAAAGACAGTTGCTGTACGTAAGTACTAAAGTTTAAGAGGGGAAATAAGCAAAACAAAACAACAACAACAAAAACTAGGTATGTAGAACCACAAAAAAAGAATACATGATGACAAACAAGTGGCATTGGTCAGTACAGTAAGTTCTCTGCACAAAGAATGTGTGATTTTACCTAGTGATTTTTGTCAGGCCAACATTCATTCTTCCCTTGTTACACTTTCTTTTGAAATTACAGCTCTTGCATTTGTTATTGAGGCAGTAAATATCTCATTTGGAGACTTCAGAGACTTTGAAAACACAACCTGAGTTTTCTTGCCTTTCTCCTTTTCATTAAAATTGTTACTGTCACATTTGTTTCCAGAGCAGTTTATTCTAAATTGCTACTCTGAACATTTCCGAATTGGTCTTCCTGCAATCTGGTCAAAGACAACCAAAATCTGATTTTCATGAAGTGTCACAGCAGTTCACTTTGAGGCATTAGTCTTTTCAGCTTCTGAAACAAAAAGAATTTCTGTATTCTTAAGTGTTTTCTTTTTTTTCAATCTTTGCTTGTCATGAGTCACAAAAAACAACTTGAAGAAAAAGGTGTATTACATTTGAGTGTAAGGCACAGTCCAATTATTTCTGCAAGTGCATGTCCTTAAGACATTGTGTCAATGAATGACTGAAAGATTAATGGCACAAGGGATTGGTAATGACATCTAAAATCTTCTCCTCAGGTTAACAGTTCCAGCACACTAGAATTTAGTAGTGGCAAAAGTTGTTAATTACTACAGGTACTTTCATTTCCAAAAAGCAATTCTGTGAATCTACCTCTGAAGATAAATGGCCTCATCACAAAAAAAAAATAATCCCCATCTTTAAAGGTAGTGTTAGTAGAGGGCATGGGGTGCACAGATGTCCACAGTGTGGGACCCCAGAGCTATCCCAGCTCTCAAGTTTAGCTGCCTGTATCAGAGATGTGATGACTGAACATCCCAGGGACAGCTTGGAACCACGTTGTCTCCTGAGCCTTGCTTTCTCCTGCGTGAGGTAGGCAGGGGACAGTGATATTCCTGTATGCACCATTCTGCTCCATTCTCCAGGTGGCTGAGAAAGCCTGATGCAGAAGACATATCATGCACAGCTGCAGAGAAGTCTGAGCTTTCCTCACTCAAAGTCAAATTGTGGGAGTGAGGCGTATCTTCCTGGGAAGTAAGCTTGCCTTGCCAGGATGCTAGTGTGCTGAAGGTTCATACAGGGGTATCCACAGCTGGATAGAGTTGAAATATTGGAAAGATAACAAGAGGACTTTGGCAGTTTGTGTTTCAGACTGCACAATCCCTCATTGTCTTCCTGTGGTATTCCAGCATTTCGGGCAGAGCCATATTCGCAACCCACAAGGCAACATATGGGCCCTTCTGCACTTATTTAAAACCTTTTTTTCCATTTAAAATGGCCTCTGTCTTCAGGGTCAGCCTTTCTATGAGGAAGGCTTTTAAGGTTTGTTTGTATATATATGTGTTTTTCCAAGCTTTTGCTAAAAAAAGTGAAAGAGTACGCAGTGCTTTTCAACAAGGCCTCAAAGTAATTTCTGAAGGAATACAGCTTTTGGTGGGCTAAACAAGGGAAAAATTAGAAGGAATGGAAAATATAAATTTTGAATGTCTGAATCATTTTTCCTTAGATGAATATCTAAGGTTTGGAAATAATATAGTAGAAGAGACATAGAGCTATGACTCTTAGATTTTTTTTTCACAAATCACCCCTCTACTTCCTCCACATATTTGGATTATCTCTGTTTTTACTTGAAAAATGCTGAAAGAAATTTGTGTATGTACTTATCTGAGAATACATATACAAAGATATATATATAGAAAGGCTATATCATATGTTTGGTGCAAAATTCTAACCATTAACAATTTATCTTAAGGTTCACTGTTCTTTCAAAGCTTCAGTTTGAGATCCTGGCACTGAAGAAGCCCATGGGAGCTTTACTGTTGACTTCAACAAAGTCAAGATTTTTATCTAAAATATTTTGGACAGAATGCTAGCTTTCAGTTGAATTTTCATCAGTGGTTGGTACTATATCATCATTGTCCAGATGTCCATGGAGATTTTGGGCAGGTTTTATGAGGCATTTGAATTTTAAATTGGAATTTTTACAGGCTGGAATTTCAAGAACTGAAGTTTAAATAAGTGTGCCACTTCCTTCTTCTCCCTTTGAACAAGAATTTCACTTTTGTTTTTTCTTTAGAGGAACTATATTCAGTAATATGCCTTCTTCAAATCTTTTAGAAAAACCCATATTTTCTGTTTTATTTCCTTCTTCCGCTGTTACCTTAACACTACAGTTGCCCTTCTGAAAGACATGTGATTTTACTGGAGCTTCAGTGGGTGGTTTTGTGACTTTTTTCCTGCTCTAGCTGAACAGATGTTTCTAATCCTGACCAAAGAACATCTGAACAGGTTCAGAAGCTAGAGCAATCCATTGTTTCTTCAGAGTTCCCATGGGAATGATGACCAGGACGTTGAACCCATTTACTTTCATTTTAGCAGAAAACTTCAGAAAACACTGATGTGGGAGGAGTGATACATCATTAAGCTTGCATGAGATGAAAGTCTATATGCTGACAGAGAACAGTGTGCTTCAGTCCCTAGTCTTTCTCACCACTATTTTTACATGGTTTGTTATGCTGACGTTGAAATACTACCAGAAACTATATTCAGCTTTGTTATGGTAAAGCCAGTTACTACATGTTTTCATCTAGTTTAGTTATTGCAATGCTGAGGATTGCATGCTTTGTTTTTAATTTTGTATATTCTCTACAGAGTTTCAGAAGCTGAAATATTATAGGGGATGAACAGATGCTGAAATATTGTAAGGGATGAGTGGATGTTATTTCAGCACTGATTTTACAGCTGAGCTAAAGAAATTCATGCTTCTGAGTTGAAAGAATATAACATACACACAAGCATCAATATAGGAGAGAGATGAGAGAAAAATAGGCAGGAATAAATCCTTGAAGACAAGAATAAGGATTTTGAGAGTGATTGTGAAAAGAAGTCAGAAGCCAGTGTGGGACTCAGGTAATAGAGTGACATCATGGAGAGAGGACATGAAGAAACAGCTTCCAGCTATAAAGTGTTGGAGGACTTACTTAAGGGAGGGAAAGATGTGAGAGTTAAGAAAGAATAAGTCTGCAGGGGGAGAAACAACTCAGATATTGATCAAAGATAACAATACGGGAGGTGAGCTAAAGATGGACTTTGATTGTAATTGAGAAAAAAATTGACAATAGTCTTTTATCCTTTGCTTGCTGTATCGCTTACGCTCTCTTTTCACTTACCCCAAGCAGAGTTTTGCCTTGCAAAGATAGGAGAGATTTCATGTGGCCTGTGAGCTTCCATTACTGATATTATTTGGAAAATGCTCAAACATGAGAGTGAGGATCTTCAGTATAAACAGATATACTAAATATCAGCATTGTCTCAACAAAGCAATGAAATTAAGCAGCAGGCTGAAATAGGGAGCAAATTGGAAGGGTGAATGCCTCCATGAAATAGACGATCTTATACAACTGTAGCAGATTTAATATCTTTCAGACCTTAAAATGCACTATGTAAGGCTCCCCAGTTTAAAACTATCACCCTGACTTAAGCTGGGGGAAAAAGGGAGAGTCCAAATTTATGAGCTAATCAACAGATTTTATGTTCTGGTTTTGCGAGTAATTTTATTTGCATAGACATGCACACACTCATTTGCAAAAGCAGTGGCCAGATGCTTGTCAGGCTGGTTTGATTGCCTGAGTGTCAAGCCTTCAGCCAGGGAGTCATATAGAACCACACAAACTATTTCATATCTCTGGCAAGAGCATGGATTGAAACCTACCAGTTTTCATTAATCATTCTGTAATTCACAAACTGGTCACCACAGTCATCAATCAGGTCTATATATGCAGTGCAATTTGCAAAGGGTAAATTCATGTACCTTATTTGATTAGTCATGCTAAGTGTGATAATACCAGATCTCCATTTTTTCCTCTTCGTAAACAATTTTCATCAGAGCAAATATGTCCATGGAATCATTATGATCATCAGAATCTTAGAGAAAAGCACATATTGCTTTTTCTGCTGGAAAAATGATAATATAGAAGCCCACTTCCTGATGGACTGTCTAATTTTTATGTTCTAATGTCTTGTGTTGTGAAATTTGTATACCTATCTAAGCTTTCAGTTTAGGTGTCACTGGCCATGGACAGATGTTCAGTTCCAGGCAACCAGCTTTGATTAAAGGTTCTAAAACTTTTGGTTGGTTGTTTGGGTTTTTTTTTCCTTCCTCATTAGTTTTTGTTGTAGTAGAAAACAGACCTCCTCCCATTAAATTCTAATGTATAAGGTAGGCCAGTACTCCAGTAGTCAACCAAATAGTTTATGATTAACAGTTCCTTGAAACTGGAGACTGAGCTGTGCAGAGACACTCACCATACTGCAACTTTGTAATATAAACCTTCAATGGATTTTTATGGATGAGAGAAATGGTGTGGAGAGGAAAGTTTTATTGGGGTTACATATTTCATAACGTGGGATTTATCTGGACTGCAAATGAAGTTGGTTTTAAAGGCAATATGGAAGGTAATAGTTTATTTTAATATCTAATAGTCACCAGCCTGATATACTGAAGCCTTGCTTGGAATTAAGCCCTGTACTGGTGCTTTGAGAAAGATTTCTTAACAAATTACTTTTATTAAGTTTGTCTCTCATCCTGTGGTTTCTTTATTTAAAAAAAAGAATAATGGTGTTAGTTATTTTATTTTCTTAACCTCGCTTTTTAAATTTTAAACCTTGTCAGTGGTTCTGACGTGCTCATCTCAGAGGAAAAGTTCAAACAGATCCATTTTGATGCTGCCTGGTTTTGGGTCTTTTTCACGTTCACCACCGGCAATGCATTTGAAAGTCCGCGCAAGTGGAGTTTTCAAGCTTTCCAAAAGACAAACTAGAAGTAGGGCTTTACTAACCTTCGTGGCAGACCAGACATAACAAGCGCAGCGTATTTAATTTTTTTTATAACAACATTTGTCTGATACTTCTGAAAGAGGAAAGATGGTAACCTGTCTCCCCTATTCCATTTACCCCTTCAACAAGTTTGTAGAAATAGGTTCCCAGTGAGCAGTTTTGTAAGTGTGAAATTTCCTGACTCTTCAGAAGAGAACCTGGAAAGAAAGTTACATCGTAACATATTGAATCAAACTAGATTACACTTAATGACCGTAAGTGGCAACAACATCCTTACTTCTTAAAAGGAATTTACTTGGATCACATCAGAGTAACAGTCCCAAATGAAGACTGATCTGTGTAACTGTGATCCCCGTACTTTTCTGCTTGTCATGCTTTAATCCGTAAACTATGAAGATGCAAGAAACAGATCCGCTGCCTGGTAACATTTTACCTGGTTATTCTTATTCATATGATCAGCCTTTCTACTTGACAGCGGGTAGTCTATAATTTTATCAAGGTTAAGAATATATAACAAGTGAAAACAGAACATGGGGGCTAAATTCTTATAAATAGAATGACCTCTTTATTTCTCATCATGTATTTCTCCCTTTCTGTTTAAATAGCTTACTACCCTTCAAGTTAGGAAATTAAGTGGTCTACAGATGAATCATTCTGCTTGCAGGTACTAGAAATATATACACTTGAGACGTGAGGTTATTAAAATGTCTGTATGCTACTTATTCCTCTGAAAAGAGTGCTCAAATACATTGGTGGTTTTAGGAAAGCCCAGATTAATTAATAAAGACTAATCATTTACTGTATATGACAAATAATAAAATCTAGGTTTGAATTTTCATATGCAGCTTTTATTTCCTCAGTAAAACACCAGTTCCATCAGTGTTCACAGGTGGACTGTCTTGCAGGTACTGAAAGATGATCGTTGTATGCTCTAGAGATGTCAGGTTATTAAAACCATAGCAAAGTGATAAGCCTGAAGCCACGGCCATTGCTATTGCCTGGTGTGGCTTCATAGGCCTTTGGACTCTGCTTCTCTCAATTGTACCTCTCCTGTTCCTCCCATTTGTACATCTTTGCAGGCCGTTGTCTTGGAACTTTTCATTTTGTCCTCATTTACAGTGTTTTCCCCCTTGTCTATGCTTCTTTTTTTTTTTTTTTCTTACTCTCTGCTTTTTAATCTGGAAAAGCAAAACCTTGAAATGATATTCTCCTACACACCTACATTCATGACGAATGAAACAAAAGGGGAAAATAATGTTTTTCGTCTTGTATGCTACATTTCTATGAACACTGACGGTGAAGTGTCAATTAGACCTAAGTTGGTTTTGGTTTGTTTTTCTACACCCCCTTCCCTCACCCTCCCTCGAGTTTTATTCCTTATTCTTTAATGGGTGTCTGCACAGTTGTCTTCAGACTCTGAGGCTTCTGCTTAGGGAAAGCCAATACAGAAGAGCTGATCTTCAGCTGAGAAAATGTCAAAAAGTTTAGAGAATTTTGACAAAAGCCAAAACAAGCAACCCTCTACAGACAAGGAAAGAGTGTTACTTCTATATAAAATTCATTACTACTTTTTTAACCATCCTTCATTACTGTCTGAGTTCTTCTTACATCTCAAGGCAGAAGACTGGAAGAACACAGGTCGTATATTTTACCTAACTAAGATATTCCTATGATTTAAGTAGGTCTCTGTCGAATAGATGAATTTCTCTTGCCATGCAGTTATTTCATTGTTCTCCTTTCCACTGCATACTGTCCCAAATGAAGTATTTTATTCGTATCTAAACTACTTAACCATCACATGAAAAGTTTCCGTGATGTCTATGTAGAGACAGCACATGCTACAAAGAGCCCAGAACCAGATGCAGCAGAGGTATAACGCTGCAACTAAGATAAAATCTTGGATCGAGCAAAATAGAAATTCTATTCTACCTGCAGGACTATGACAATATATTTGAGCAGCATGACGCTGTCATAGGAGGAGCAGTGGCTTAGATCAGCATAAAGCTGAGCATTTTTGCAATAAGGTCAGATACACAGGCTTGTGAATGTAACATTAATGCACAGTCACTGAGGATGCTTTCACTTTAGTAATTGCTGACAAGCTCCTTTTTTTCTGCTTTTTTTCACTGAGGTTAAGGTCTAGAGTTTTCCCACCTAAGAACCACTCTCATACTGTCTCTTTTTCTCCATTTGCTATAGAGGGAGTTAACTGCTTTTCTAACCTAGAAACCTCAGGTGAGTTCTTTATCAATGGCAGTCTTATTGATTTTTAACAAATTTCAAGTTTTAGTAGAATTGTGCAGTGCACGTCTGTGTTTGCACACATGTAAGACAATGGAGTTTAAAAGTACAGTATCATACAAAACAATATGAGATAATCATCAACAAGAAAATAATAGCAAAATGAGAATATGGGCATCTTACACATTGCAGAAATGGCTATCCTTGGCAAGCATCTTTTAACCCTATCCTATGTGTCCCCTTCACTGCTCAGCCCAAATTGCCACTTTCCCAGTGCTGGGAGCTTGGTGCTATTCAGGGAAATTGTGCCACTGTACAGGTGCAATATGCTTCCTTTTCACTCTTGATGGGATTGTTGGTGTGCTGGGACTGGTGTTAGTTTAAAACTTGCTTGACTCAGGTATTTTTGTTCTGAGATTTCAGACTCAATGAAATTGAGACTTTCAGACTCACTGAAATTTTTCAGACTCAGGAAGATTTTAGAGAGGATTATAAATTTCTGGTGGAAATGGATCCCACTCAAACCTAAGTGAGAGCCCTACAGATCCTCTACCAAGTGTCATGGTTTCAGCTGGGATGGAGTTTGGTGGTTTTGCTATCTGGTTTAGTGCTATGTTTTGGATTTGGAATGAGAAATATTTTTGATAGCGTACTGATGTTTTCAGTTGTTGGTAGGCAGTCAAGGCCTTTTTTGCTCCCCATACTGTCCCATCAATGAGTAGGTTGGGGGTGCACAAGAAGTTGGGAGAGGACATAGCCAGGACAGCTGACCACAACTGACCAAAAGAATATTCTGTACCATGTGATGTCATGCTCAGTATATAGAGCTGAGGGAAGAAGAAGGAAAAGGCAGACATTCAGAGTGATGGTGTTTGTCTTCCCAGGTAACCATTACATGTGATGGAGCCCTGCTTTTCTGGAGGTGGCCAAACACTTACCTGCCAAAGGGAAGCATTGAATTAATTCCTTGTTTTGCCTTGTTTGCGCATGCAGCTTTTGCTTTACTTATCAAACTTGTCTTTGTCTCAACCCACAGGTTTTCTTACTTTTACTCTTCTGACTCTCTCCCCTATCCCAGCTGGGGGAAGTGAGCGAGCAGCTTCTCGGTTATAGCTGCCTGCTGGTGTTAAACGCCAACACTGAGCCAATGGTATCCCTTTTGTGTAATTACAGTCTATGTAAGTCATGGAGGGGAAGCTTTTTTCATGGGGCATGAAGACAGATGTAGGCAAATTTAGCCTTCTACTAGCTCCAATGACAGATAAAACACATTTCCCAGATATCTATGCATGTCTACTATAAAGAAAACAGACTATTTAACTGCTTTCCAGACTTCAGAGCTGTCCATTTTTCTGTTAAAAAGCATAAGTGCACTAAAACAATTTATATTTTTGTTTCCAATGTGAAAAACTATTTGTTCTGGATGTTAAGTGGTTGTCAACAACAACAAGGATTTTTGCAGTTGAGCCAGAAAGCATGCATCTCCTCAAAAGCGATGGCTGATGCAGCTATTGTGTTAAAGTCATGACAATGACTGAAAAAAGGCCTTGTGATTCTGGAAGGCAGATGAGAGAGTCTGAAAAATTTCTAGAAAGACCCAATCTCAGAACAAAATACCCGAGTCAAGCATGTCTATTGTCAGACTTTTCTGATCCTAGAGTACGTTGCTATTGATTCTTTGGATCACTTAAGCTTCCAAAACTCCAGTTGAAAATGTATAAAAATAATAGTTATCAAAATCTCAGCTGCTTTTAGAACTCCTCTCAGTTGAATTCATAGTTTCCCACTTGACTACACAACAGCAGATGTTTTAGTCTTCACGAAGTTCCCTGACCTCAGCTGGGATTTGCAATGTTGCAGATTCATGTCCTTAGGGCCATTTTAGAAGTTTTCAGAGAAGCGTCACAACCAAATCAATACTCTTCTCACCCTTCCCTCCCTTCCTCTCTTTCTCCCTTTTTCCCTCCCTCCCCTCTTCCCTCCCTCCTGTTTCTTTTCTTCTTTTGTCTTTTCTTTTACTTTCTTTTTTCTTTTCTTTTCT